>JARJEB010004521.1:0-23400 GCA_030264535.1 Liometoxenus newtonarum
CTCTATTTGGTCTAAGGAGCACAAACTTTCAACGTCTAACTTTTAGAGCATATAAAATGGAGGGAACAATACCGGTACGGAATTAAGCCGACTGAAAGGCAAAAAAATATTGTTCTTAAGTTTAAAAATCTGATATTGCGCAAGCGCACAGGTCAGGTGTAACCATTGGGTGGAACCTTAGAGCACACCTCTTATTCACGCTTGCGCAATATCAGATTTTAAAACTTGAGAACAACATTTTTTGCCTTTCAGTCTGCTTAAGAAGCTAACCTTGGGCTAAATAGGCTATGTTTTCTCCATTTTATATGCTTTAAGGGTTTTGTACGCCATAGTGCTCCTAATCAGCTGATTAAAATTAATTTCGTGACGTCATCATGACGAAACGTCGAAGGTGGAAGATCCCAATTTCACCTTACTCATTTCGATTTCGAACGCGGCCCAGGTGTAAGCTCCGCTTCCGTTACCTAGCCACAAAACTTGCAAAACTTTTATAATATGCATATTTAACAGGAAATCTGCAGAACATAGCAAAATACATAAATTATAATCATATTGTGGCCAGCTGTTTGTTCCAAAAAACATATATATTTGCCATAATTATGAAATAAAACTTGTATATTCATTCAACTAAATTACATTGACCGTACAAATCCTTATCGGGTAAGAGTAGCGTGCGTGCGTAGCGTGTGACGGTTTTTCCAATTTTTTAAGGATTATATTTTCTATGTCCAGTAATCATTCTGAAACTGGTGATTCGGTTTTATTATATCATTTCCTACATTTATCAATTACCGTGCAAAAATTTGGAAATTACTGCTAGCATATAATGATTTTTCGTTGACATATTTCTTGTCATTAAAAGTTTTTTATGACTTTAATTAATATAATTATAACATCTTTTGTCAAATGGTTGCTAAACAATAGATGATAATTCGTGATAGTCTATGCTCTGTCGCCAACATTCGGTCCAATATCTTGAGCAAGTGGATCAAGTTCAGCGAACAAACTTAACCAGGACATTTGCGAGGATTTTTGGGGCTCAATGGATTTTCCCGGAGTGTTATCGGTTTGTCTATCCGACTGCATGGACATAGAGGATAAGGCATTGAAATCTTGTTGGAGTAACGAAGACGGCATGAAATCACTTGAGGAAAATAGATCCGACGTTATGTTATACGTTGTTGTCGGCCAACTTAATCCTTGTAGTTCGGAATGAATAGATGAATCAGACGTTTCAGGATGCACTAGCGAGAGTTCTGGTTTGATTTGTGAAAAATCTTCTCCCAGCAGATCATTGCTAATACCAGCTTCTTGCTCTGCTATGCCAGTTGCATCTCCGGAAGAGCTATAATAACAAAATTGCAGTAGTAATTGTGAAAATGCGCTTCCAAAAATTGGGCTTACCTTGTTTTGGTGTCCTTATCTTCTTTCTGGTTGGTACTCTTGTCGTCAGAATATTCAGAGTTGAAGAAGGTCTTTTTATCTTTATCATCAGATGCTTCATTGTTCGTAGTTGATGATGAAAGTTCAGATACAATATTGAAATCGTACGGTTCTACGCATTGAAGTCTGCTAAGTGCGACAATCAAAGTATCATAAGTTTTATTGGAAAATGTCTTCAAAGCTTTTTGATATCCAACTAAAGCATGCGAAAACATATTGCATCTTGCTGCCGCCAACAAATCAACTTTTTGCAGACAAGCCAACATCAATCTATCAAACTTAACTTTTGTGGTTTTCACATAAGCTTGCGCTTTCCTAAATTTTTCCAAGCCGTGTCCAGTGTCCGGATCTAACTGTGCTGATACAGACTTCATCCAACTTAGGGCAGCTCGATATTCAGTTCTAGCTTTTTCCATTTCCATTACAGTTATCCTCGTGTCCGAAACTGCTCGGCCTCTGAAAGTTTCCACTTCATGATGTAGTCTCACCAGTGGTGGTCTCAGTGTAAGTCTTTGATGTCCTGAATATGCCAACGATTTTCCAGCAATCGCAATGATTTGTCCGGCAGATGCATTTTTCTCGCTCTTGCCACATTCCTTCATATAACGACCACATGAGTTTTCCTCTTGTGCTAGCAAACATATTCGTTCTTGGTATAGGTCTATGACTTTCTGTAATTGAGCACAACTTTCTGCGATGGAACGAAACAATTCCAATTTAGCGTCCAGCTCCGCATCGGATGATACGATGCATTCATCTTCTTTGCCTCCAAATTTTCGCGATACGGACTTTTTTGTTACCCAATATTGTTGCATTGTTTTCATTTTGTTTACGAGATCAGTTGTTATTTTAGGATAATCATCAAACCACAAAACTACTTGTAGGTTTTAATCAAGAAAATTGACGACATTTTATGTCATTTCCCTTATCGCGTTTCAGTTGACAGGTTTTTCCGGCTGATATTCGAGCGAGGCTTTTCCAATCGTAGGTGTCACCACTATACACCACAAACTAAATTTTCTTTCTCAATTTTCATGTGTAGATGAATATATCAGCCATTCTTAATGAAAGCTGCCAATTTTTTACTTATCGACATTTATTTACTGAACAATCCACATAATTTGGTTCGATATTGAATTTCCTTGGTAAACATGCGCAGGTGGCGTTGTAGTCACGTCAAAGCAATAAAACCCAAAGAAAATTAAATTTAATTTTCATTCTTTTTCGAGATTTATTTGTTAAAGAATATTGACAACGATAAATACTATGAGCATGTTCAGTCTACACATCACATTTAAATTACATTTCGTTTTTTGGAGTTTCTTTTATCCATTGTTTTATATATTTGTAATGTTCATTAAACTTAAATACTTTCACATATTTTCACAGATCTGGAAACTGAGTCAACGTATTCTTCACACTAAAACAGACGACAAGGTGACAATGAAGCTTAACATGAATCAAAAGTATTTGAAATGTGTTTAAGTTTTAAGTATTACTGCACCATCTTGAATGCCCAAAACTTTCACTGATTTACTAAAACTTGAATTTTTGTAATGGCTTTTGGGCATAAAAGAAAAGCCTACATTAAAATACTACATGTTAGCAGTTAGCCTGTTGTTTTACGATTGATTGAGTGATTGATTATACGGTGCATTGAATTTAGTCGAAGTTCATGAATATTCTTATTCCTTTTCTAAAATCAAAATGGAATGCGAATATGTGGTGTCGTGCATCATAAATGTATTATAAGTGCAATCAAATGTACCTATCAAAGAGTAGACTATCTGATGTCGTCGACACAAGTTGGTGTAAGATGTTAATCATGCCCATATCTTTCAGTTTAAGTTGTCGTTCAACCGCGCCGGGTTCGCCTTTTCTTGCTAAATTCCCAATGCAGAAAATTGCAGCTGCCTGTAGTCCTAGTGCCGGGTGAGTCATATAATCTTTTAGTTTTTTCAAGACATCTTCGTTTTCCATGATGTGATCTTTTGCTCTTTCACCGTCGGCAATGTTTGCTAATATGCATAAAGCTTGTTCTTTGACCTAACAAAGTTTTTTACGAATTTTCATAAATTGGTAGAACTTATTAATTTTTGTTTATATAAAGTATTGAATAACGTACCTCTGGTATATGCGGTCCTTCTAATACTAAAACAACCGCTTGCATAAATTGCGGCCCATGCAAGACCATCATATTGTCAGTGTGTTCTCTGGGTGAAACCAAATTCCTCAATAAACCTAATGTTTTCATCAACACTCGAACATCCGAATCAGCAAGAAGACGAAAGATTTGATCAGTTTCAAGTGCTGTTAAAATATTCGATTTTACTTTCTGATCTGCTTGAAACGCTAAATTCATTAATGCCCAGACACCGTTCAACCTAAGTGCTGGTTCAGGTCGCGTTGTCAATGCCGCTAAAAATTGTATAACGCCTTGTTGAATCATCGATTCCTTGGCCGGGGAGAATTCTAATAGAAGATTACACAATGCCGATGAAGTAGCACTAAGTAATTCGAAAGGAGGAGATCCTAAGAAATTATACACTTAATGATTAATTTTCGGGAATGTTATAATAAAGGGGTGGGCACTTGCCAGCAAGCAAAGCCATTATTGGTTTCCATACTGAATGATCCTGAAAAGTCGTTCGTAACTGTTGAACGGATCGACTCAAAGAATGCAAACACCGCACAGCAGCCAATCTCACATTCTCATCGCTATCACCCAATCCTTGAACAACGCGTTCCATGAGTAGTTGTGTTTCGATTATTCTCTTACGGATATCTTCATCGTTCGCACCCAACGAAGCAAACGCCCTGAAGGCTGCTTGTCGCGCTGCTGCACCTTCACACACCAATAACGTGGCTAATGAGGAGACAAGTTGATTTGAAATGGCGGCCGTTTGTTGTAAATCGCTGTCCACTTCTGTTAGGTATGCTAGAGTATCGGCGGCTCTAGCACGTTGATCTTCTGTATGCTCCGTCTGACAAATTCGCACCAGACAGGGAAGTGTTCTATATGTTATAATTGGATCTACTGATGGTATTGCTCCAGCCCTGTAAATCAACAACAAAGAGAGTTATTATTTGCGAAAACGTGCATTGCGATCAATCTCTTTACCTATGAATGTTGGTTAAGCACCTAGCAGCTTCTAGCTGCATCTCAATGGGTTTATCTCTAGAAACTAGCTCAACTAAAACGTATGGTATTTTGATATCTTTATATGAAGTATTGGCTATTTCAGTAGCAACAGCCTTATTGTTAAAGCTCATCGCAGCAATGCATGTTAATGTAGGTATGCGGACCGCCAAATGGTCAACGCAAATCAACGAAGCGAGTACCGTCGGAGCCCCAACAGAGTATAAATCGTTCTGTTCAGAAACTCCCTTGCATGCTGCTGTCAGTATGCTTGCCACGCATGATTGTCTTAACGTATTTTCTGTGGGCCCTGCAAAACTTAATAATTTCACTAGTTGTTTCAATGTATAATTAATATTCCTAATTTTTGTATCATGTTGAGACAATGTTCTCAAACAAGATAAACATGCATCAATGAGAGTGGGCTCAGATTCCTCAATCACATTCAAAAGTAATGTAATTGTGCCGGCGGTAATTAGCAGTTCAATATGTTTGTTTGTTCCCTTTGCAAGTGAACCAATTGTCACAGCTGCCTCAACTCGCACAGTCGTTTTTACATTGCGATCTTCTAGAAGTTGCAATAATCTCGGAAGTATTCCTTGTTCAATCACACATTCCTTTTGTTTGTTTGATCCAATCACAGAGTTTTTGATGCATACTATTGATTGAAGCCACTTCTCTGGGTCGGCGGAGTACAAATCGTCGATGTAAAAGCGTGTACTTTCAACATTCTTGTTTAATCATAGAAAGAAATTAAATTTATGCGTATTTCGAGAGTTATTTATAAAAGTAGAAGGTTATGTAGAATAATTTACCATGAACGCCATAAATGGATACATAACGTCGAGCATTATTTCACAAAATAAAATCAAAGGAAGTCTGTTAGTTGTTGTTGAATAATAAACTATTTTAAGATGGTTAGGAGTTATAAAATGTTTAAAAATTAATTTTGGACACTACACAACTATTTATTAAGCAAACGTCATTTTGCATTTGGTTTGTGGGTTTGGGTCTCAGATGTTGGGTCTTTCGGCTTTCCTCCCCCCCACCTTATTTCATTTAAGCTTTGTGCTACCAATGTGCGCATTGGGTAAATCGGAACGACTTTCAATGCAGTCAGAGCGCATTATGCGCGACTCGGAACGCACTCTAAGTTATAAGCATTTACATGAGCTAACAGAGTGGGACAATAATACGCTTCAGAACCGTACTAGGCTTAAACGCGTGTTCGATTTGACAAAAAACTTTGGGAGCGAACGCTTAGTAATCCGGGAAAATCAGAAAAATAACAATCTACCATCTAAACTATAGAGACATCCAAACCGGTGGAATCTGTAAAAAAATTATATTTTTCAAAAGTCACATAAAGTTGGTAGGGCATAAATAGTTCTTATTTGTTCGAATAAAGTATTCGGTATGGTTCAGAGTGGAACAGTTCTGACCATTTCTCGCAAATCGAAAGCGCCCATATTCAATTTGAGGTAAGTTAGTGACAATCGAGGTGACAATGTCACATTAGTGTGGACTTGGGCAGGTTTTTTTTCCACTTGTGCAGATTTGAGTGTTCGACTTAGAATTTAATGTTGCCCTACTAGAAGTTTCGTTCGTATAAAATATTTATATTGATCATATCGAGATGCACTAGTGTGCTATTATTTATTGCATGTACGACTTAATTTAACTGTACCAGTGGAGAAATTGCCCTTTTTCAGATCCAATGCATGCACTTACCTGCACTCGTCGAATGCAGTTCTGCCCGAGCGCTGGCCGGCTCAGTTTCATGCATAAAAAAACAGGAACTGTCGCAACAACTGGAGCCCGTTCAGGAAGTACGCTCTCGCGGTAGAGCGATTTTTGGAGAGTAATTCGCTTTATAGTCCTGAGAGCGCACTCCTCACTCAAGGGTTTCTGAACGGATTCGAGCGTAGTTCGGAGCATAAAATCATATTTCACTTAACCTAATACTAAAAACATTTTACGAGACCATCCCGATACTTTTTCATGAAGTTTCCGAGCAGGCTTCATAATGAACAACCTCGTGAACAACAACCTTGATAAGAATATGTTAGTAGGAGTCATTACACTCTTAACGGCTTGCAAACATGTAGCTCTCAATGATTTAGGAAATCACCATTAGAATCATCTGACGAAGATGAAACATTGATGGTAATTGTGACATTAAATCCTAGGAAAAAAGTGCGTCCCGCCATTCTCAATTCATTCCAACCAGAATTCCAACTTGTTCCAAACCTGACTTTTATGTTTGGTAATTCGGTTTCTTCGGTCTTTTTGGAGTGGTACAGCACATATGCTTAATTACTCTCAAAATAACCAGTCCGGACTGGCTATGCGGGAGCGCACTCTGGAGTGTATACTCCGCACATTCTGAACGATCAAGACTACACGCTTGGGAGTGCGCTCCCACATTCTGAACGCATTTGGTCGCTCCAGAGCGCGCTCTTGCATCAAGAGCGTACTTCTTGAACGCCCCCCTGTGACAGGAAGAAACCGATCAGAACCATATCGGGTTCAGAACCGAGATCAGAAGAACCGCAAGAACTCAGAATCAGAACATAACCTGAGAAAACGTGCAAAAAGCTAGGCAAAAACTCTGGCAAAAGAACAAGACGTGTCATAACACAACTCAACGATGAATTCATTTAAATCAAAAGAAACTAAAGCAACCAAGGAACACATCGAGCGATCAACATTTATCAAAAATGTTCACAAGAAATTGCGACATGACACAAAGGCAATTGGTTGGGATGAAGCATGGCGGAAACATATTAAAGACACCGAAGTACTAAAACAATATGCATCGTCCATGCATGATTTAGCGTGCAAACACTGGCAGGAAAACTCCAAGGCTTTATCACGAATATACTGGATTCATAACAAATGTCAGGAATATTTTAACAATGGAATATTTAAAGCGCGTCTGCAGGAAGATGAAATTGCCAAGAAATGTGACTGGCTTCACAACATCAACAATTTAGAAGTTACAGGGCGACTTAGACTGTTAGATGTTGGTAGTTGCTATAATCCGTTTAAACATTACAAGGACTACGAGGTTGTTGCAGTTGATATTGCACCAAGCAATGAATATGTTTTGCAATGCGATTTTTTAAATGTACAAATAACTGAAACGAAAGAACTTCTTGATAAAGGACAAGATGTAGCCAATGAGAATAAAGTGGATGAAAGTTTAGGTACAAGTACCAAAAGAGAAGGGATTACTAATTCCTTCGTGAAAGAATCATTCCATGTTGTAGTTTTTAGTCTATTGTTAGATTATTTTCCAAATCCTGATTTGCGACTGAAATGTTCCAAAAATGCGTATGAACTGCTCGAGTTTGAAGGTATTTTGATTGTTATTAGCCCAGACGCGAAGCATGTAGGTGCTAACGCCAAATATATGAAATCTTGGCGACTTATTTTAGCTAATTTAGGTTTTAGGAGACTAGTTTATGAAAAGTTGCCTTATTTACATTGCATGGTGTTCAGAAAGTGTAATAATCAAGATGTAGCTAAGAGATGGGCTAGTTTGCATCAAGATGACAAGTTGTTTGATAAAATGTATGTGCCACAAGATTTTAACGACATAAATAATGAATGAACTGAAAAGAAAGTAATTTTCTTCAAACCATAAAATTTCTTTGGGGAATATTAATAAAAAAAGTAAATTTCACCTTTTCATTAATTTTTATTCATCGATCATACATTCAAAATAATTATTCGGGCTTCTTTGCCTTTGCTTTCTTGACTGGTACAGGTTTCTGGGACCTCAAGACAGCGCTGGCTCTACGCAAAGCAGCCTGTGAATTGAAAATCTACATTTATATTCACATGCCATAGCAAATTAAACAATTAATTCTTTTTCACACATCAGTAACCAGAAAAATGTTCGTCACGTAACATTCAGCGATCTTGGTGGAAAGTCATCATTTCAAAAATTCAATTTGCTTACTCTAAATCTAAAAAAATGAAAATTACCTTAGTTAAATCCTTACGATACTTGTTCTTCTTCATTAAACGCCTAAGCTTCGTTAAGGACCTTCTTGGGCCGCTTTTCATTGTCACCTTCGCAGTGCTTTGCCTTGGTTTGTTCTACAACAATACAATTATTGCAATTTACATATATAATAGCGGTTTACGGAGGGGAGAACCTGAACTCGCTTGGCATTCGGATTCAAGTCAATCCCGAGAACAACACTATTCTGTGCGAATCGCAAAATGGTGTTCCTGGATTGATTCGAATGCCAATAGAGTTTAGTTTCCGTAAACCGCTCTAATGAGATACGTACTTGCTTCCTAGCCTTCTTGTAGAGAATGGTGAAACCTTTCTTGTCTGGCGCATCAACAATAGCAAGAGATTTCTTATGGATCAAGCCATTGTATCTGTACGAGTGAAGATTTGTCAAATTGTTTGTTTCCTTTAAAAATAAAGCAAAAAATACAATTCCATTGTATTTTTTAATCGGATGAAAACATGCAAAATTATTAGCACATTGTACGTACTTACAGTACTGAAAGGCTTTCCGATATTGCGCTTCTTCAACAAGAAGGCATTATTGTTACGGATTATGCTCCACACTAAATGGGCAGACATTTTGACCTAAAACATGTTTTTGTAAGGATCACCTGTGAGGTTAGAACTTCGATATTATTTCAGAGTTCACGTATTTTCATGTTTATAATCACTAAAAGTTATACATCAACATAGACAATTAAAATTATGTGAATTTCAACAATTTATTTGGAAAAAATAACTTTTAATGTTAAAAAAAATGCTTGATTTGGATGCGTTAACACTCACCTGACGACAGTGTGCTGTGAAAGAAAGATGATTGAAAAGAAGATGGCTGAATGCCGGAAACAACGTGCGGCCATTACTAACAACGACGTTAGTCATGTGCTTCTCCTACTTTTTCAAAAGGCGCTAAATTTAAAAAGTGTTTCTGTTTCTTCAAAATACTTATATATGTAAATGAAGATAAATAATAAATAATTACTAAGTGTAAATGGACGGATTACAAAATTTTAAGAGTACTTAAAAGCCCAGAAATTCATCGTCAACGACATTGGCTTCAGATGACGGACGACAAAATGGACAATATCCTTTTTGCAACAATTGCAATTTAAAATCGTCTACACGAAATGCGTTGTAACAGTAGTCACACATTATTATTTGCAAATCTGGCGAAAGACACCTGACGACAGTGTGCTGTGAAAGAAAGATGATTGAAAAGATGGCGAATGCCGGAAACAACGTGCGGCCACTACAAACAACGACGTTAGTCATGTGCTCCTCCTACTTTTTCAAAAGGCGCCAAATTTAAAAAGTGTTTCTGTTTCTTCACTTATATTTGTAAATGAAAACAAACAATAAATAATTACGAAGTGTAAATGGACGGATTACAAAATTTTAAGAGTATTAACTTAAAAGCCCAGAAATTCATCGTCAACAACATTGGCTTCAGGTGACGAACGACAAAATGGACAATATCCTTTTTGCAGCAATTGCAATTCAAAATCGTCTACATGAAATGCTTTGTAACAGTAATCACACATTGTTATTTGCAAATCTGGCAACAAATTTCGATAGAATTGATATCTCATCGGCGGTGGATGCTTGCAAATTAATACAGCCGAACTATCAAGACCCAACAGTTCTGTCCGATTCAATATTGCTGGTGCTATGTCCTTATTGTTATCATCCTGTTAACGAGCGTTAACAATATACTTTTGGAATATTAACAATAGGAAATACTCACATCAAAACTGATTCTTGTTGTGAACGGATCCGTTGATTCCTTGTAATCGCCATCAAATTCCAATGTCTGTGCATTTTCACTGATTTGTTCTCTCCATTCATCTTGGACTAACATATCTTTATCTCCAGGCGGTGTTTCAATAAGTCTCACAGCATCCATATCATTTATCGAGTCTTCCAAATGAAATTCAACAAGTGGCAATATTTCAAAACTAACGTACGAATGGACAAACTTCTGTCCACAGTTTACGCAACGATTGCTTGTTGCAGCTAAAGGATTGTAAGTCGAGCATCTATAACACATTGGGAGGAGATCTTCAGGATCGCTATACGAACGAGCACGTGCTGATATTGTTGCAAGTTCAACATGTTCTTGAAACTTTGACGGTATCTTCAAAGATTGCATTCGGTCCAGGAGCTGTTTAGTGAACTTATTCGCTCCCAACTTCTTTGCTTGCTTAGATAAACAATAAAGGACATTGCTATAAATGTGTTAAGGTCAGTATATCAAAGAATTTAATTTCTAAGGAAATGAGTAAAAAGGATACAACAATGAAATTCCTTTTGGTCGATTTTCACTTATCTCAGTCATAAGAAACCGGGAGATGTTAAACAAAGCTTCTGGCATGAAAGAAGTAAACGGCTCTTCTAGATATCTATGTAAGGAGTGATAAGCGTAAAATATTCCGGCAAGTCGTTGATTTTCTTTGTATTTCGTTAACATTTCCGCCTGCATTTCACCACTAAAAAAAGGTTTATTTTAATAATTTCTTTATAAATTAATAATTAATGATAAATACTCTTCACGAGCAAGTTCCAAACATTGCTGTCCTAGGACCCAATAATAATAACCAGCATCCTGAAATCGGCACTCATCAACAGCATTTTGTGTTAATTGATGCAAGACTTTAAAAGCTTCATCGAGTCTTCCAGCTTTATGAAATGCTGCATACATTTTTTTTGTCATTAAAAGAAAGAAGCTATAAATAATTGAAGGAAGAACATACCTTTTTGAGCTTGTAAAAACTTATCATTTTCAGCCAACCAATGTGCATATGGCACATAAACCAAAGCTTTATGTTGTGGTTGACTTTGTATGATACTAAAAGCTTGAGTCCACTCCTTCGCATTCACATGCAGAGACAAAACAGCAACCGAATCACCCAATCGTCTGTAAATTTCAGCTGCTGCATTTGATTGATTCAAACGTTTTAAATGTTCCGCGATTTCAATCAAAGGTCCACGTTCTGCCTTGTCCAGTTTTCTTCCAACTTCAACCAACCTAACAATAACAAAATTTTACTTTACCAAAAAAAAAACAGTGATGGCATTTGCACCGGGTGCAAACGTTTATGCACGCATTGCACCGGGTGCATTGGTTTGCACCCACATTATGCGTTCGACTACTCTGAATAGTTCGCAACTATTTTGAGCAGGTCGGATCTACTCTAAGTAGTTTACAGTGGCATATCGGAAGCAATGCACCGGGCGAAATGATGAATGAATGCATCAAATTGGTGCATTCGGTGCAACCGTTGCATGGCGTGTAATTCACCAATAAGATTCAAATGATTTTAAATTTTAAGGTTATGGCGACAATCTTATTGCACCCTCAGGGTGCAAAAGTTTGATTGCACCCGGTGCAAACCCTGTTTATTTGCACCGGCTTACCATCACTGAAAAAAAAAACAAGTTAAGCGACTAAAACAAGAACTTACTGATCAGCGGATCCTTGTTCACCCAATATTTCAATTGCAGCTTTATTATCACCAATTGACAAGTACATATCAATCGCAGCCTTGTATTCGTTAATATTTCGAGCCCAATCAGCTTTCTGCCGAATGAGCAAAGTATTATCATTCGATCCTAAATAATCTTGCGCTTGATCAAACATTCTCATATCAGTATACATCGTTAAAGCTTTATGTTCCTGTCCAGCCTTTTGGTACAAACGTGCAGCTTCTTTAAACTTTCCGCGATAGGCATAAATATCACCGATCATCACATCTTGCTTGTTATCACCTTTCCGCACGCGATCCTGTAGATCTCTGATCAACTCCAAGTAGCCGTAATCTTGCAATTTAACAAATGCCAAACGAGCGATATCAAAATTTAAATTTTCCAGCGCAGCGTGTGCCAATTCTTCCCAATCACCATCCGTTACACCCAAACAGGCAACTGTATGTGCCTCATTGAACATTTTGTTCTCAATGTACTGATACATCGGAGCACTTAATGGCAAATCCAATATAGTCATTACATTTCCGTTCAAACAAAACACTTTGGAGCCGCTCAAGCCCACGACAAACCCGGTTAAATTTTGTCGATGAGCAGGAAAATCTTCAACTTTTATTGATAAAATGTTAGGCCCACTGAAAGCTAACATATCTTCATACTGCGTATTCCATGCAATGCTGTTAGTATTAGGTTCCTGATAGAGTAACTCTCCAGTTTTCGTCAAAAATACTTGACATAAACCTGTTTCGTCCACAACGGCCAATTTTTGTTTCCTCTGGCTAAGATCCAAACATCTTACCGATCCAGGCACGGTGACTTTCAAGAGGGGGAATGGATTATCCAAATGTACTTCCCATACTTGACCATTTTTAAGACCCAAGATTAATCCTTCTTGTTTCGGTGGCCCACCTATTATCTTAATATACCTTATTGGGCTATCTAAGATCCATTCACGTTCCTGTACTCCTTGAAACGTCATACTTTGCAGCTTTCTTTCAAGACAAACAACCAAATGCTCGCCGCAGATCACAAGAAGACTGCAGTCTAATTTCTGCGTAATTTTTTCCTTTACGCGATAATGCATGTCGTTCGTATCGTTCGAATAAAGCTCATAAATGACGACGCGTTCAGGTAATTGCACCGCTAGACGATGCTTGTAAATCGCAATCTTTTTGATAAAGTCGCGACATTTTATGCGCACTTTTTGTTCGGTAAGAAGATGTTGGATGATTACGTCAGTCATATTCTCACGGAAAGCGTAGCGTTCTTTGTATAATCCGTGAACGGTGTTAAACAATAATTGATAGTACGCGATTGTACCATCTTGGCAACCAACAGCCTGAAAGATAATAACCCAATTAATAAGGTATAATTACAAAATTCACATTCGTCTTTTTTAATATACCATGAAATTTTCTTCTGGATGAACTGCACAACACCAGACCCAAGAACTTTGTTGATCGCCAATTGTACCTAATTTGATTCCATCTTTTGTGTACATGTTACAAGCCTTGTTACTCCCACAAATCATAATGAATTCACCCTTTGAAAAATATTTCACTTTCAATGCATCAAAACCTATAGCCCGCTCTTTGCCAATTAATTTTCCACCTAAAGTGTAAAACGACAACGTTTTATTCCAATCAGTCACACATAACGTATCCTGTTCATCGTTTGACGTGCTCCATGAAATTGCCCAAATTGAAGGGCTATTTGGACGCTCAAATCGTACTCTCTCTTCACCCAACTACAATTGCTTTATTATAAATAAACATGTTTCTATTTCACTATAATTTTATGATTTTCACATGAGACATACCTTATTCCTAATCGAAATATTTCCATTTCCTAAAGCTAAAGCCAAATATTGTCCATCATTGGTCCATGAACAAGCGTTAATCCTTGAATTAATCTTGTGCTTCTGCACAGCTTTCTGTTCAGCACTCCAAAAAGCAAAATCGGTGATAGCACACGAAGCCAACTGACTAGACAATGGATTATATGCGAGGCATTGAATTGCATCGCTATGGCTGTACTTGAGCAAACCTTCCAATTTGTTAGACCAAATGATAACAGTCTTATCAGCACTGCCACTGGAAAATTTCTGCCCGTTTCTTGCGTAGTTCAAGCAATAAACGGTTTCTTTATGGCCTTTCAGGGCTTGTATCAATGAACCATCAGTTGTATCATAAACTAGTATCCTATTTCCACTAGCTACGATTAGTTGGGTGCCATCGGGATTAAAACAAAGGTCGTAAATGCTAAAAAGAGATTTTATGTTGTAACTAATAACGATTAAACAAACAACCATCCCCCAAAACCCCAAATGAATTGTATTACCATTGTTCCTGTTTATCTGAGTCTTGTATTTTGTCAGCCCACTTCGGAATGGACCTCATGATGAAAAGTTTTTACTTTTTGTCAATTATTTGATTTTTAATCAAATGAATCCAACGAATGAAACAGAATGAACGTTGTTGTCAGTTGACCATGGTTACTTAGCAACGTAATTTGTTGATTTTGTTACAATGGTGATGTCCCCCCGGATGACCTATTTGACCTTCTAATCGAACAGCTGATCAGGACCACCTTAGAACTTAGAGCATATAAAATGGAGGCAACAATACCGGTACAGATTTAAGCCGACTGAAAGCCAAAAAATGTTGTTCTTAAGTTTTAAAATGTGATATTGCGCAAGCGCACAGGTCCGGTGGAACCATTGGGTGGAACCTAAGAGCACACCTCTTATTCACGCTTATTGCGCAATATCAGATTTTAAAACTTAAGAACAGTAGTACATTGTTGCCTTTCAGTCGGCTTAAAAAGCTAACATTGGGCCAGATAGGCTATGTTCCCTCCCTTTTATATGCTCTAAGGTTCACCCAATGGCTCCACTTGACCTGTGCGCTTGCGCAATATCAGATTTTGTGCACAGCGACACCTGTGGCGGCACAGCAAAAAGTAGTCAGGATAAGCTTCCCCCAAATGTAAGTTTAGCAAAAACAGCGAAAAATGTGATTGCTACCTTCACATTTTGATATCAGCTTGAGAATAAGTCGGTACGGGTTCGCACTGCACAACTTTCTGGCCATATCCAATACGATTTCGTGGTGCTGACACAAAGAGGCTCTGTTGCGAAGAAGAGTGTGATCAGTTTTGTACGGTCAACGAAGCTTGACATTACAGTGCAAACGTCAAGATTCGTTGATCGTTCAAAGATGAACACATCAGTAAAGTGTTGCGTATTTGGATTGAGTATTTCCTGCAAACATTAAGATTAGTTATTATAAATCAATATGACACTTGTGAAGAAGTTATTTTTCCTCCGGGAGAATCACACATCGCGTCCACCGACGGCTTTCCGGGTCTTGCTCTATCCACTGAGCAACTAGTTCCAAGTCATGCGCAGCCAGCCTGTTAATGAAAAATTGTAAGCAATCTATTTGATTTTAGGATTTTACCAATACTGTAAGAATAGTTTAGTTTCAAAATAATTTATTTACATTTATAATTTGTACGCTTTATGTTATTGTTTCAAGTGAAATGAACGCTCCTACTTAATTCATTCAACCATTTGATAGATCTTTGGTGATTATTATAATCATTTATCATTATCAACTAATACCTGCTAGGTAAAGCATAGATAATATCATCATAACAAGTTATATGATTCATCTGAAGACTAGAGAAAGGCAAATATCACATTAAGTTTGTGTTGTTATCATGTGTGTAGGTTCATTTGTGGTTTGCTTTGGTACTAGAGCATCAAAGTCTTCAACCATTTAAAAAAAAATGTGTAATGCTCTTATTTAACAATGAATGATAGGCACTAAAATACCGCGTCCTGTGGTTAAACTTGGACTTAAGACTTAAAGACTAAGATCAAAGCTTTTCAAAATAATTACTTTGTTCCTTTAAACTGAAGACTAAAAATTCACTTCACCATTCGTTTTTGGTGATGTTGTCTTGCTTACTGTACTGATTCAAATGACTAAAACCTAATTTAACAATCATGTATATGCATACATTTAAAGCACGTTAACATTTTAAGAAGTTTATGGCGCGTAAGGAGGTGGAGGTATATTGTACGGAGGAGGAGGTACTGTATAGTTGAAAGGCTCCATGTGATCATCGTAATCGTCAATCAAACATGTGTCGTCTGAAGTGTATACTTCTGATGCGGAGAACGTATGCATTAAAATTAGTGAACAGAATGTTCCTATTAATGCTACTCCACCTAAAAGTTAAAATTGAAAATAACTCTCGGAATTGGAACAAACAAACTAAATCAACTGAACAATTGCTTTAGAACGTATTAACAGTAGTTCAGGGAGGATTTAGTTTACTTGACCCATTCGATTTTGTTAAGTACTTAAATTCTAAAAAGAAAAAGAATTCAATTGGATACTTACCTGTTGCAGCAATAAGATAAAATCCATATCCATAAGTAACCATAGTATCATTCTTCGGATACATCGTCCCCAGAGAATCCTCAAGTAAAATAGCAACATAATAACAACTACTAATGATTGCCATGATCCACAATACAGTACAAGTACTCGCCAATGCATATTTTCTTATAAAGAAATAAATACTACTTTTAGGGCCAATAATATCCAAGAAGAACCCAGCCAATGAGAAAATTATGGCCATAAAACACCACAATATGATGATCCGCATCATGTTGACTATTGTGTTATTGATACATTCATAATCTAAAAGAAACATAATGAATATAGAATCCTAAATGCAAATATTATTGAGAAAATACCTGGTGGAAAATCATCTGTATATCCAAACCAAAAGAATTCACTTAGTGTTAAATATGGTGTGCATACACCACCAATAATTTCAAACCATTCTAATTGCACCAACGACATGCTAATCAATGTTATTGTGATCATGTGGAATGCTGCTGATATCAAGTTTCTTTCTTGGTTTTTTGGATGAATAAATAATAAGATCTGATTGATAATACTGTTATTGATTCTGGTAGTCATCATGAAAATAATCTAAAAAAAAAACAAACAAATGAATCAAATGGATTCAATTGTTTCTTGTTTCATTGATTTTTGACAACAATGAAAACAACTGAAAAATGAAATTTAGGTTAGAACAAATCCAGAACCAGAAACACTAGAAATTCACATTTTGATTATTACTTGCCTTTTAGGTGTTGTAAAACTAGCAATTTATTTACTGTTGCATATTATTTTGTGTTTGTTTTATTTGATTTATCTTTTTCTTTGATTTACAACACGAAAAACTGAATTTCGGTTTGACGTTTGCCTTCTCTGACCTAACTGTGGTGAAGTTATCACAACATGTTGAAACTGAACCGAGTGGTGGGAGAAGAACATTTCAGACAGTGTTGTCACGTTTAATAGGAAACTTCCAATTCGTAAGATGTAGCTGTTGGCCAACTACTACAGATTTTTCTTACGTATGCGTGCGTGCAGATTCGTAGCTGCTCTCAGCGGTCGGCCATGTTTTCTAGCTACTTTGAAATCGGCTATATCTCCTCTATTTTTGTAGCGGTGTGTTAAAAAATTCCCCTAAAAGAAAAATAAGCACAGAACGAAACCTAAAACCGAAACCTCGAAAATAAGAGTTTATAGCGTTAAGTTAAGACGTGATACAGGGGTTTCGGGTTGTTTCGTACCCGCTTTCTTAGAAACGCATTCGTAAGTCACCGTACCGCTATTGACCGCTACTATTCCAGCGGCTACGTAACCGCTACGTCTTTCGAAGGAGCCCAATGTAAAATGTAAAGAAACAATTTTGTGCAGTGTCAAGTGTGTAGTGGAAAAACTTTTGATTGTTATGCGTATGCGTTACCACAGTGAGAAATCGTCTCAATAAATATGAATAGTTTGCTCTGAAAAGTTTTGTCATTATAACTTTTGTTGAAAATGCCAAAATCCAAACCAAAAGCTTCAAATCTATCATCATGGTTTTTTATCCTTTTACGATTCATATTAGTACTTCTACCACAAAATGGCTATTTCCATTCTAATGAATTCTTTCCTCACATTGAATTCTTTGCTGGTAATTGTAATCTGTATACTTAATAAAAGAGATTGACTTAATTTTTCTCCATTTATTATCAGGTAAAGCATTCAACTTTGATTCAAATTCATCATTGAAACTATTTCCAAATGAAGGACAAGACTTATTACCTCAAGTAAATATTGTTGTTCCCTATATTACATTTGGATGGTCATATAGTTTACTAAAAATCATGGACACTTATCTACAGAAAACTATCGAAACAACAATAATCACGCCTTACATGCTCCTTATAACACCAAGATTGGTTTTATGTCTATTATCATTTCTAATCGATTTTTCCATGTATAAAATCTGCGCGAACACTAATGAGAAACATCGTTCAAGATCTTTGATCCTGTCAAGTTCTTTCTGCACTCTTGTGTTTTGCTCTCATACTTTTGACGTCTTGCAAGAAACGATCTTGTTTGCACTTTTACTGTATTTGGTAACAGACAGCCTGCTGTTTTCAAACAATTCATTCAAACAACGTGAAAATTTATGTAAAAAAATATTGAATCCTAACAGTAAATACGCAAGGAAACTGTTAGAACGTCGATTACAAGTCATGACTTCAGATAACTTTACAAATTCTGCACAAATAAGCACGATATGCATGATTGGAGTCTTTAATCGACCTACTTTTTTGCTTTATGCCCTGGTGCCGATAATTTTTTGGTTATGCAGAGGTATGGGACGCAAATCAACTTTTGGATCTTTTAATGTCTTTAATATATTGTGGAGATTAATTATGTTGATGATATCTGCAATTCCAATTGTTTTGTTTATGATTGCGCTGGATTCTTTATTTTACGGGTACGCAACATTGGAAGACTTTTCAAGATTAAATTTTCGTAATTGCAAGTTTATCGTGACCCCTTTAAATTACATGCGTCACCTTGTTCGTCACATGGACGTGGATTCAATGAATCTGGGGAAACTTCAAATGCATTCGCTATCATTAATATTGAACATTCTTTGGTTGTTTAATGTTTTAGGAGTCTGCTTAATGTTTGATTTCATCAGGAGGTAAGAACAGCTCATCCGGACCGGTCCACTATAGCGTACAATTGGAACACCTCTATACATCCACGGCTCCAACTGTATTCGTTCGAGTTCGTAGTTTAGTTTGCGTTCACAATAGGAACACGAACTCGAACGAAGGCAATTGAAACCTTGGCGATGCTTTTATCCGTCACAGTGGTCCGGATCAGGTGCTTAAAATTAGCTGCGTGACGTCATCATGAACATCTCCATTGTGTGAACCAAAAATGACATAACTTTTTTGTTTTTAGATTAATTCAACGAAAAATCACATTTGCTTATGGCCATTTCAAAGTGCTAATGACGATGTCTTGTTTGGCACCTGCAATGTTCTATTTATTGGTACCATCAGGGGGAGGACCCTTAGATCTGATGCCAATTTTGTTTCCATTAGTATATTTATACGCTCATAAACTTAGAGGTCATGAGGACAATGCATTGTTGCAAGGAGGCAAACCAAAAACAAGCAAATTCAAAGGGCCTTCATCAAAATTCATGTCCCTATTTCATATATGGATATCAGTTAATCTTGTTTTTACTCTATTTTATGGATTTGTATATGAAGGTGGAGTATTACCGGCTGCGTTTCACTTAACGAAAGAACACCAAGTGCAAGAAAACATGGACTGTCATATTGTGACCAGTCATACAGATCGCATTCCTCACGTGTTTTTTCTACAACCTAAAAATAACAATCGGGTATTTATACATGATAAGGGTTCACAACCCTTGGAACTTCTCCTGGAACAAATAAGCAGCGTGCGTTATGAGGCTTACATGACTTCCCGTTCTTATAAACTTTACTTGTTGCTGCCTGGTAGCAAACACGAGGAGCTAATGCTTTCATTTCAGGATTCAACTCGCGTTCGATTAAAGGACGTGAAGACGTTTTTTCCACATTTTAGTGGAAAAGCACTACCAGATTTTGATAAAACAATGAAGGAACTGCAATCAGGAGTTGATGAATTGTTGCACTTTCAATTTTCTAATGCAATCACTAGAAGTTTTTCTTTGGCATTGCAATTTTTTGATTTGAAATTGTACGAAATTGAACCATAAAAAGTGTTTACATTGTAAAAGGTTTCATTTATTTGTACTTTCCAAATTTAGAAGGTAATGTTTTCAGACCAAAGTGGGTCTCCAAGAGGGTAAATACCCCGGGTCTCGGCCCGTTAAGTAAAGGCTCTCGATGGCTCCATGGCGTGCGCAGGAGATTTTATTAGAGTGTGCACAAACTAAAAATTCAAATTAATTTTTGCCGCCTCTACTGTTGCGCCATCTACAACATCCTAAGAGGGCAAAGTTGCCTGATTTGACATTGCGTCAAATATAAAGAGTTAAGAATTAAATCTTAAAACATTAGAGTGTGCTAGTGCATAACCGGCACACCCTGTGGATGGTCCTGAGAAAGTAGAAATCTACCTGTTCGACATTTTGACATACCTTCTAGTTCAACGATTGCAAAAAAGTTGTTTTTAAAGGGTTGTCCGTACCTATGTCGAGTAATCTCTTCTCGGTCGGGCAGTTGTGTGGTGCTACCCACACCGATTTATATTTTTTATAGATTTTGTAAACAATTAGAATACTAAGCACTTAATTACTGCTTAAATATTTATGAATTAGTTAAACTAACTCCATTAAAGCGTCTGCATGCAATAATTAACTAATAACTGTAATTTGGTAATCTGCGCGATTTAAGTTTCAACTATAATTTAATAATCAAAATGTCAATTGTTCGACATGCGATCACTAATTACTAAATTAAAAAAAGTGTAATGATAAATTGCAAATTGTACCTATACCAAAAAACGAAAATTAAGAATACTTAAACCGAATACCGATGTTGCGAATCTTATTTGAAATATTACTGCTTTGTCTGTAAACTAGAAAACGTAAACGCAATTAATCAGTGACAGGACGAAATTGTAATTAAAATGAAATTGAAATTGGATTGCGACTCGTCGTCATCCTCAACATATTGAAAAGATTTGTTAGTATTGTGCCTGGGCCTGCACAATATTCGTCACGATTTTGAATATTAATTACACCCATTACTATTACATATTACACTTTCATAAATATAGAGATAAATAATTAATTAAAACGAAAAGTCCTCTTTACGTCTTTACAAATAATGAAGTGAAATAAACGGCTGGACTTTGATTAAATTAAAATTAATTCCGAAAGTATAGTTTTACTTAAATCTCTACTCTAGGAGAGTGTAAAATATTTTTCACTTACTTCACTACTTGTCGTGCGAGTTGAAATGCTTTGTGTAATTAAGAAATACGAATTATATAATTTACATAATAAATATCTTCATGGATGTGTTGATGAGTAAGCAAAAGCAAACGTGAAAAGTAGTACTTAACAAACTTTCATGACATTTATTTTATAAGCAGATTGATTTATTTTTGATAAAATAATTTAATGGTTGAATGGCCAAGCCAGGACACGACACGTAGGTAATTGAATAATTGAATAATTAAAATAAGTATACAGTGCGATTATTTTATCGTCGAACATGTTCGACGGTAAAATAAACTAGTCAAACTCATGGCAACCGGGATTTGTATTGCTAAAGACACACCGACGGACGGGGAGAGAGTGGGGATGACAATGTATTTTACTGACGGAAGGTCTTAGCCTTTCAGGATATTTTATGGAAAAAAAATCGCAAACAGTCCGTAGACTATTATTTCGTGCGTACCATTTTTATTATTTCTACCTTTTCTTTGGTTGTGTACATGACTGATGAAGAATTTTTGAACAATCAATTCAAATTATGACCAGGAAAAAATTGACAACTGACAGAGCGGCACCTCCCCACACCCCGTCCGACGGTGTGGTTAGCAATACAAATCCACACTGCCATGAATTTGACTCGATTATTTTACCGTCGTACAAAGGTATATAGGAACATAGTACATTCTATGTTCGACTATAAAATAATCGCACGGTATAATTTCTATAATTATTCAGTACCAATTTCCATTTAGGTATACCTAAAAGTATAAAAGTATAAAAACGATAATGCACACTTGAATGTACTTCAATTAGTTGTTCATAAGCCGAGAAGTACCAACCAAATATATCTACTTATACAAAATGGTAACATATTTTCACAACATATTCATATTCAATAAATTCTTACAAAATTTGTTTAGCATTGTGTCATTCGCAGTAAAAAATACCGAGACTTTGAATAAATTCGAATAAAATTTTCGGTATTAAAAAATAGTAATTTTTACTATTTCTTCTTTTATTTGATTATTGCAACACTCAGTATAAATTGTACATTGAAAAGATTGTTCCTGCGCATTTTCTTAAAATCGAAAATTTATTGAATAGACTTGGAAAATCTCTTTGAATTCCATTTTGCCAAGTCGTTTGTGTTCGTTGTTGTGGTGGTGGTGGCAGCAACTTCTGATCGTTTGGAAAATTCTTATATACCATGGAGCGGCAGTACGAAAGACTTGGCCGGAAACGGCGATATATTAGAAGCGCCTTCGACCAAATACGGCCTGCTTCTGCGAACGGCCGACGCAATCAACTCTGGTGGACAGGCCACAAATCTCAACACGCAAAACGGATCGCCAACAGGTGCCGAAGGCAGCAATCCGGATGCTGGTGCTGCTATATTAAAATTCGAGAATGAAAATAACGCCGACGGAAGCTACAAATTCCAGTGAGTCCAGTGCTTGATTTAAAAAACCCATCAATTAGTAATTCTAAAAGCCGTCTGAATAAATATTTAATATGTTTTTCAGTATCTCTGTATATTCATTACTCATGGCTTCAACATTTTTTTTTATTTATTAATGATATATTTGGTTTTTTGAGTACGAAACGAAAAATAAAATTCATCATAGCGAATCAGGTGAATTGAAAAATGTTGGCGAAGATATAAGGATCATATTCGAATGTGGGGCCAGACCAGGTGACGTACATCGGCGACAACGGCTTCCGTGCCACAGGTGATCATTTTCCGACGGCGCACCCAGTGCCCGAAGAACTTAACAAATTCGACGAAATGACCATGAAGCGGTAGGATATCATGCCATAAAGCAGGGGTGTCCAACCTTTTCGATTCCGTGGGCCATGTTGCACGAAATCAAATTATATTGGGCCTCAAAAAATTCTTAACTTTGGATAGAAAATAACGTTTACGCTTTTCCGTACATATACGCGAACGCACCCTTTTGCACACAAATTG
>JARJEB010004531.1:0-10195 GCA_030264535.1 Liometoxenus newtonarum
TTGACCTGGGGTCAACGGATCTCCACGAATCAAGGAAAAATAAGACTTTAATTTTTTTCATGATCACCTTACTTTCCTATACCTACATACCTTCGGTATGTGGCCGGAAAGTAATAAAAATGAGCATTGTATTCGAAAACGCCGAATGCCGCCGCCCCCCGCCCGCCCCCCGCCGCGCATGCCCACACCCACCCGTCAACCTGTCACCGCTAACTATCCACCATGTAGGAATTCGAAATTTTGAATACATGGGATTTTGCGCCAGAACTCTCTTTACTTATCTACTTTCTCAATGCTATGCAACAAGTTCAATTATACCACAATGTTGTTGTTGTTTTTATTTTCAGGTGTTAGTTGAAATATAAAATTTTCTTAAAGATATCCCCTAATTATACCAATATTATTAACACGGAAGAATATTCGCCTGCCTGTGGATGTGATATGGTGAAGTTCTCAATGCCATGCACCAAGTTCAACTATACCACCCTTTTGTTGTTGTTTTTATTTTCAATTATTAATTCAAATATTAAATTTTCTTATACATATTACCCAATTATGTCAATAAAATTGACGCGGAAAACTATCCCAGTGGCTGCGGATGTGACATTTTGAAGTTCTCAATGCTATGCACCAAGTTCAACTATACTACAATTCTTTTGTTTGAAATTTTTAGATGATTCGTCATATTTACTTATAAATATCACCCAATATACTTAATACATTAATAAATCCCTTCACCCTCCTCAGAAATCATTCTCATCCAGTCACACAATTCGAGGGGAGGACCAATCTGGACGCGGAATAAATAAAACACTTAATCATAGATAATACCTAAAACCAATATTTGTGGAGAATCACACCAATAACTAAGCAAATCATTTACATCCAGTTATTCAGTTCGAGCGGATGACAAGTTGGGAGGATAATAAGTATGACGAATGACCACTCATCTAGATGGCAGCACCCATATATGGAATGGCTCGAACTAGAGTCCATTAACACTTGTGTATCTGTTGTAGATTTGTACGCATGCCACCCTGAACCTTCGAACTGAGCTCCAATCCGGATTACCCAAATCACAGACACGTGCGCAAGGTACCCTGAATGAGCACACCAAATCATGTACCAAAACCATGGAGCCCCGGGTTGTTACGTTCTTACCGCTTATCATCACCTGCTTGTTAACGCAGAAGACGACCCCTCCAGAGTTGGGGCAAATGCCTCCACCGTCCTCGCAAATCATTCTCATCCAATGAAAAAATTTGAGCGGATGAACAATCGATACCCATAGCAAATGAATTATCAAATTCATTTATAAATAATGCCTAATCATATAAATATTATTGACGTGGAAAAACTCTCCACGTGGCTGGGCATGCGATACGTTTAGCTCTCAATGCTATGCACCAAGTGCAAGTATACCACAGTTTTGTTGTTGCTTTATTTTCAAGTATTAGTTGAAATATTAAATTTTCTTTTAAATATTACCAAATTATATCAATATTATTGACGCGGAAGACTATCCACCTGACAGGAGATGTGTTAATACCATGCGACGGGACAAATACACGGAACACATATAATAACAAAATTAGGGTTTATAAATAATAGGTTCTTGCAAACATTGAAAGTGTGATAATAGTATATTATTCAATGAGCGCATATAGAGGCTATTATACGCGAGGGAGCAGGTTACGTAGCGAGGCGAAACGAAGCGAGCCGAGCGGAGTAATCGCGTTTATAAACTTATGGAAAGTTTCTGCTGCCACACCCCGCGCCTTGCGACGCAATAAACAGTATAAAAATTCTTCTAACCTTGAATAGCAACAGCGACGTGCGTAAAGGTGTTTGACCAGCTCGTAGTTGACGGCTGTTGGAATTGAAGACGGGAATTGTTTTGACTAGCGGGGCGGATGGGCCACGCGGGAAAATGGGAAATTACCTGAAGTGCCGGTGGGTTTGTGGGCCGAATGGACTGAACTGGGCCGGTGTAATTATTTAAAATTTAAATAGTCAAAAAACTTACAAACCACCCCCACCAATTATAGAAAGATTTAGACCCTGCTTAGGAGAAAGTTTGAAATGAACGGTGTCGCGTCAATTGGACGCGGTCAATTGGACGTGCGACAACTGGACGCGGTCAATTGGACGTTCGACAATTGGACGCGTACGACAATTGGACGCGCGACAATTGGACGCGTACGACATTTGGACGCGTAAAGACGTAAAGACGTAAACTCGTTGCGTCCAATTGTCGCGCGTCCAATTGTCGTACGCGTCCAATTGTCGAGCATCCAATTGTCGTACGCGTCCAATTGTCGCACGTCTAATTGACCGCGTCCAATTGACGTATAACCGTTTGGGCTTATTTGTAATGAGTCATTCGCGGCGACTTACAAGTTACAAGTATTGTTTTTACTCGAGTTTAAAAGTACATGTAGAAACAAATAAAATCGAATAATATTCTTGACTAAATTCAAGCATTATACTTGTATAGGCAACCATTGTATAGGCAACCAGCTTACCTAGTAAAGCTAGTTCAGTTGCCTATGAGAATACAACATAATTACAAAATAGTTAGACTAAAGATATAGGCGCGTCACAAGATTATACCTAACTAAACCAGGCACTTGTCGAGGAATGAGGAGCAGTCAACGTTACATTTTAGATTTGTGGTTGGGTCGGGGTCAGGGACTGGGTCTGGGTAGGGGCACATGGGCCTTTACTCGCGTCTGACTCGTCTGGTTCACCAAACTGGCCACAACTCCAAAAAGCAACAGCAACAATATACCTATACAAAATGTAATAGTGGGAACAAGGATGATTTCCAGCCAGATGTGTGGTAACATTCATTAGAGTAAGGCAGTTCCTGTTGCACCGGAATCTGACTGCAACATTGACCCATTTTTGTTATGGAGACGCTTTTTTGGTCGCTCAGAAAACATGATGGAGCGCATGTTTCGTGCAATTTTGGTAAATCTCTGCGATTTTCTTCGATTTACTGCTTCCTATCGAAAGTACTTTGAAGTATGAGTGAAAAAGTGAACTTTGGGCTACATTCAAGCCGGATGTAGGCATATGCAGCAAAATAAATAAATTCGCAGTGCACAACTTTCCGACCATATGATATTCAGTCTGATTTCGTAGAAATCGTCGATTGTAAGAGTAATTTTGATCGGAAAGTGGAAATATGATTGATTACGTTTTGATATCATTCAATATTACTGTGCAATTTCCACTTTCCGATCAAAATTACTCTTAAAATCGACGACCTCTACGAAATCATACTATATACGTATATGGTCGGAAAGTTGTGCGCTGCGAATTTAACGCACCGATATTTTCATACGCAAATTTAATAAATAATAATTAGAAAATAAAGATAATTATTTGAAGCACCCAGTATACTGCATATTTAAAACAACCTGTATATTACATATCACGTATAAGCTTATCTAATCTTCATAGGTATGCTTCATACGTTATATTTCTTGATTTCGTGTGTTTACATTGTTAGATAGTCGCCATGGTAACCACGGGTATATTCAATTCTAATTGTTTTATAATTGTTACTAATCGAAAGTTTACGAATTAATATCTCATAAACTATGCATCCCACGAAAAAATGTTATAGGAATTGAAATGTAGGGAATTGACAGGGCTGCAAGAATATATTTTTGTTTTTGCCTGGATGCAATATTTTGCCAATTATATGCAAATTTATGTTTCGACAAGCAAGTAAAGTGCCCTTCTTTACCGACCGAGCTAATTTATTTTTACTCCAGGTGCTCAGACGTACACACGTACCAAATTTCATCCCGATGCGTTGCGCGGTTTGACCGGAATTTTGTTCACAAGATCGCACACAAATTTGCCATTTTATGAATTAATATCTCACAAACTGTGCATCCTACGAGAAAAAGTTTTTGGCTAGTTATAGGCTAGTTAAAGGTTTGGCTTAGATTTATGTTTTTTTCTCTTCTTCACTTGCATTTTCGTCTATGGGTTTCATTGCATCGCACTTACGCATAATATTGCCATGCCGGTTCGCCATTCGGGTTTGGATCATAGCTAGGCAACTTAATAATCATCTTGTGGAACGCTTTTGTGATTGGTCAAGAGCCTGTGCTCCTAAAACGCTAGTTGAAATTAGTTGCAGAGGCAAAAAACAAAAACAAACAAAAAAACGTGCCAAATGGCAAATCCCTCATCGAGATTATATGAAAGACTTAACCCTTGAGAAAAAAGTTAACGATTGACGAACAATTTGTGAACAATCAATTCAATCAAATATTGGGCACGCTTTTTTGGTGTCGTCTGCCTGCTTCTGGAAGACGGAATGACCTTTTTTTTTGCTACGGAATGCTCATTCCGGTTTATACTTTTTGCACCGTCTCGAGAGACCGTGCAAACGGAAGATTAAAGAGTGTGAGAAATTGTTGCAAATACTTAAAAATAATCAGCATTGTGATGTATTCATGTCGAATTATAATTCGTTAGAGTTATTTATGATTATTAATAGTTAATGTATACATTATTATAGCTTTTAGGGAAGGTAGCAGAACAACAATCAACTTCCCCCACTCCACTCCAAACCGGTTTGTGCAGCTTTGCCTGTTTTTGCTCTCCCAATTCCAAAATCTTCCTTCCACATCTTGGACGCAACCAGAAAAACGCGCCCATAGCAAGCAGCAAAATTGACAACTGAGAGTAACGCCATAATCATAAAAATTAATTACTTTGATCTTGCCTCGCCAATGCCATGAGTTTGACACGTTTATTTTAGCAGCGAACATAGCACATGTAATGTTTGACGGTAAAATTAAGCCACGGTATAGATTTTTTACTTCCTCGGTCTGCAAAAGTTTCAGGACCTCTGTTATAGACATAGCCTACGCGCCATCTAGCGTTGAAGTGGTAACTGTGCTTTCGTGTCATGTCGTCTAGTTTCGTGATTACAACGCGCGATGTCATCGTGCCAACGTCGCTAACATCAGTGACGTTACGTCTACACGTAATGGGAGTGGGGGTGCCATGTGTCCCTGCAACTTCCACGTATCACGGTATCACGCAAAACTAATGACCGGTTGTTGTAGATGGTAGTGGTGAATTCGGTGATTCTTAGCATATAATAGCATAAGGTTGTGCTGTGTTCTTGTTGTACTTTACTCCAGTTGCTACCGTCGTTGCTTGCTGATATTTAGTGTTTGATTCTTAAGTATAAAAATGAAAAATTTGCTTCTTCTTGTACTGGTGGTCTTACCAGCTGTAATATTTACAATTGATGGAGGTAAGGTTATTTTTATTTATAGATATTAATTAGTCTTAAGGTACTCGTGATCCAATAAGATAGACCTCTACTGTCTTTTGTCTATTGAAAAAATAGGTTATGTTTTGTGTTATAACTTTCCAAATTGTTCATTCAGGTCGTCGAATCATGGCATATGCCGATGAGGACCCATTGGAAGAAGAAGCTGATGTTGAAGGTGAAGCTGATGTTGAAGTTACTGGTACTGAGGAAGAGGATGAAGATGATTCGAAAGCAAAAGCTTCACCAGATGCAGACACAAATTTATTATTTGTAAAACCTGTAGTCACCGGCCTATCGCAATTGGGTGAGATCTAAAACACGCTTTCAATTACTTTAATAATTTTATATTCGATAATATGTATCCAGAATTGCCTGCTGGAGTGCCAGTTGAATTTCTAATTGGTTTCCGTAATAAAGGAAAGCAAGAATTTGTTGTCGACACTGTTGAAGCTTCTTTTCGCTACCCAATGGACTTTAACTTTTACATCCAGAACTTCTCAGCTATTAGATACAGTAGAGAAGTTTCCCCTACGCAGGAAGTCACTTTACATTACAGTTTTATTCCATCTGAAGCTTTTGCGGGCCGTCCATTCGGTTTGAACATTAATTTGAACTACAGGGATGCTTCGGGAGGATTTTTCCAAGAAGCTGTATACAACGAAACAGTCCAAATTGTGGAATTAGAAGAAGGTATATTTATTTGCCAGAATTGATTTTAGTGATATATAAAAGTCTTGAAGAGAAGTTTGCAACCGAAAGAAAATATGTTTCGGAAGTAAAATTTCAATTTTTCCGCTTTACGTTTTATTGTCGACGAACGAATGCGTTCCCGTTGACGTTTATGCTTGTCTTTCCTTTCGCGTCAGTTGTGCACTAGCCTTTATGTTTAGCTCGTTTTTGTGAAGCTTGTGACAACACAAAAGTCAATTCCTAATGAAATCAAATTTGCGCTCATGAAAATGAGCGATACTAATTAAACATAAAATTTTATTGTAGTTTTCGGATTATGTTTGAATAATGTTTTATTCGTTTGCAGGGCTTGATGGAGAGACATTCTTCTTATACGTTTTCCTGGCTGCTGGTGTTGTTTTATTACTAGTAATTGGACAACAAACACTTCTCTCTGTTGGTCGTAAGAGAACAAGCCGCAAACCTACACCTGTTGAAACTGGCACCAATAATCCGAATAACGTAGATTTCGAGTGGTTGCCTAAACAAACATTGGCGAACATAAGTAAGTATTCAACCAACTAATTGCAGAGTTTTTGAGCAGTTGCAAATTTTCGCACTGGCGGTTGAAGCGACGGTGTGGGGCCCCGAAACCTGGGGAGGTTGGCCAAATGTTATATTTTTATGGTTTTTTTTCATTTGGTGCCTAAGAATTAAATTTTTTATACTCATCATAGGGGGTAATAGCGTTTCTTATTGTTTTCAGACAAATTACAACAGTCGCCAAAACAGACGAAGTCTCCAAAACAAGGTAAACAAACCAAATCGCCAAAGCAAAGTCCAAGACAACGTAAAACCACTCGTGCCGATTAGAAGAATACGGGAGTAACATGACTGACCTCATTTTAACTTATTCATCCATCAAAACATCATTCTGGGCACAATATATTTTTTTTATGTGTTGATGTTGATACATAAGAAATAATTGTTACTATCCGTGTAATTGCTGTTATTTAGATCTTCCTTTATGTTACGATAAAAACCTGGAAGGCAGCCATGTCATTGTAAAGTAAATCACTAGGTGTATTCCTTGTAATTTAACTTCCTAATTTTTCTTTTGCAACATTGCAATAACGTAATTCATTCTTCATAACTATTGGTTTTGTCGTTTTATATTTGTAAAGAAGGATATAAGAACAATAAAGTTATTTATAATTATAATAAGACAATTTGAGGTAAATTCAAGTAATACTTGAGAGAGGTGGGTGGGTTTAGCTATTCGAAAAATCGATTTTAAATCAACGAGAATCAATAAAAATCATAGAGGTAATAAACACACTATGTAACTGTTACGTCACACATAATACGGCCGAAACTGGTTGATCGTGGTTTTGAACCGTTCTCGCAGAACACGAGTGGTGGAGATGACATTTTACTCGTGATTTTACACTTGTTTATAAGTCTAACCTCAAACCGTTCTCGCGGTCCCTTTCCAACAACATTGAATTGTAAATTTTGCAAACAGATGCCAGCGGTTCAAACCAATGCGTTTTTGCGATGACCGCCATTTTTCTGACCTCTGTCAAAGATATAGGGCAATCCACATAGAAGTTATAAGTCAATAGAGAGAACCTAAAGTCAATTAGGGGCGTAGGCAGGCCAACCAGGGACGGAAGGGGCTGACACCAAATCGCCATTTTAGTCGCGCCCAAAAGGCGCGACATTTAAAATATGCAAGCATTCATAACGAAGTGATTAAGGATTAACTTCGTAATTAACGAGATAATTAACCGCCATTTTAGGTTATGTTTAGACATGAAGCAAAAAAGAATTTTCTTGAGATTTTAACACACGGTTTCGTCATTTTTATCTAACAGTCTCCATAAAAATCATAAAAAACCACTAATTTAACAGCACTGACAACAATTGCTTTGTTATTTTCATCAATCTGGAAAGTTAATGGTAGGGTAAGTACCTAGTTAGGTATATAAATTCGTTATACATAAGTGCCCCTATCATTAATTTTTAGGGCAAATTATCCACTGCGACTTGTGTTGATTCATGATTGAGATCCCTTACAAATACTTCAACTATATATAGATGGAAGATGACGATGCGATTTATATACAAATCATAATAATGTTAATTCATTTCAGGCTCGAAGACATCAATCAAGTAAATAGTTTTCTTTTTGTGTTCAGAAAATAAGACCCCTTAACTCAAGCAACAGAGCGAGAACGCAAACATTGTAAAATTGTGCGCCGGCAGACTCAAATATTTACAGCAATTCTGTGTTTTTGGGAAATCCAAATAGAAAACAAAAACAACATAACAATGAAGAATATTAAATAATTCACAAATTTACGCGGAATCTGAACAAAGGTCCATAAATTTGGGTTGCAACGCCACTGTCAAGACACTTGTTCCGCTCTTTTTCTTTGGGCAGCCTATAGTTTGGTGCCTACTAATGTGGCGGACCAGTGGGACCATTTGGCAATCCAATACCTTTGCCAGAGTCAAGTTTGACAGTTCACGAATCCGGCTCCCCAGTCTCATAAACCGGTTTTTGAGTTGATTTTGTGAGTGTGACTTCAAGAGCCAATCTCAAAAATTACCATATAGCTACACTATGTATCGGTATAGTGTGTTAACAAGTCATCGTAGCACATTAGATTCTTGCCGTTCATTGTATTGAGTTTGTTGCTAATTTTAAATTTTAGGAATTAATATCTCCCAATCTTTGCTTCCTACGAAAAAATGTTATAGGAACTAAAATGTATAGCATTGCCAGAGCAACAAGAATATATTTTTTATTTTTACCTATATGCCATATGTAATGTATGTGTGTTTTGACATCCTAGTAAAGTGCCCTTCTTTACCGACCGATTTCATTTATTTTTACTCCAGGTTTTTACCAGACGGACATCTACCCAGGTGCCATATTTCATCCCTATGCATTGCGCGGTTTCTCATGAATTTTGTTCACAAGAATAGGAATTAATATTTCACAAACTATGCATCGTACGAGAAAATTTTATAGGAACTAAAATGTATAGAATTGCCAGAGCTACAAGAATATATTTTTTATTTTTATCTATATGCCATATGTATGGATGTGTGTTTTGACATCCTAGTAAAGTGCCCTTCTTTACCCACCGATTTCGCTGAACTTCGAACCAGGTCTGCTCGCAACGGGATTACACATGTGTGCCAAGTTTCGTTCCGATCCGTTGCTTGGTTCAGCCGGAATTTTGTTCAAAGCAGACATACATCACATACACAGACACACACAGACCCACACTCGCACATCAAGCCAAAAACCACTTTTTCGGACTCCGGGAAGCGGGATTCGTGGAGATCCGTCGAAAACCCGACTTCGAGTATTCGGGGTGAATCCAATACTTTCCTATACTCTACCTTCGGTATAGTATCGGAAAGTAAAAACTGACTGAAATAAATTAGTACGGGTTCGCAGCGCACAACTTTCTGGCTATATCCAATAGGATTTCGTAGAACTCGTAGTGATTAGTTTCACTAAAATTCTGTACCATTTCCACTTTCCGATCAAAATTGCTTTTACGGTCGACGAGTTCTACGAAATCGTATTGGATATGGCAAGAAAGTTGTGCGGTGCGAACCCGTACCGATTTATGTTATTCGTGGAGTTTGCTTCTTTATGTGCGAACACTGTTTAACGAATGAATGAAATAACGTTTTCGAATGTAGGTAATATTGTAAGAAAGCGCGGTTTTAAAATCGTTGCTACTTCCTATTTTTGATCTGTTAATCAGAGTAACAATCACGTCGTTTGGGAAACGCACCTACTACATTATATTCATTATATTCGTTTCTTGGTATAAGTAATAAAACTCGTTGTTTAGTTAAATTTTATTTATTTTATTTTATTTTTACTTTCTGGCCACATACCGAAGGTATGTAGGTAAAGGAAAGTAAGGTGATCATGAAAAAAATTAAAGTCTTATTTTTCCCTGATTCGTGGAGATCCGTTGACCCCAGGTCAAAAATCGGCTTTATGGGCTGATGTGTGTGTGTCTGGCTGTGTGTGTGTAAACAAAATTGCGGGCAAACCAAGGATTGTATCGGACTGAAATTTGGTATCTGGGCAGCTATTCCTCCAGATTGAACCTGGAGTAAAAAAGAAACAAAATCGGCTGGCTTACTCGTAGGCCAAAACGTCCAACCTGCTAAATATTG
>JARJEB010004537.1:0-18128 GCA_030264535.1 Liometoxenus newtonarum
ATATGTAATGCGTTCAAAAAGGTTTATAATTTCCATCGATATCGCAAATACATTTGAAATTTGTTATAAGTTTGTTCAAATGTAATGAATGTCAGATGTTATGGAGTTGAGTTTGTAAGTTATTAGTCTGTTTGAATGCTGCACGTGTCATCATCCGCGCGTAGCGCATGGATATGATTAATCACACAATGCATGTCCGCCATCTTGAGACGGCGCCGACGACGGGGGAATAAAAAAGAAATAAACTTACGGAAAGTTTATCACTTTCGGAAACTCCGGACTGTTGCCGGCAGCGTCGGCCGTTTTGTAAGTTTTTTTTCTTTGTATTTTGTATCTGTAAGTATGTGTATGAATTACATATCTAGCTGTATATAAGCACGTGTGTATGTGTGTATGTGTATGTATGAATGAGTGTGTGTAAGTATATACTTTACAATATTTATACGCAGCAGTTTAATGCAGCCCGTTGTGCCGATACGGACAACATTGCAGCAACGAAATGAAAAGTCATGGTACACAATTTAAAGCTTAAAAATATGCTAACACCAGATTTGAAAAAGTCATCTCGTTTGGACTGAAAATTCTCCAAAAGTTTAACATCAAATAACTTGCAACACTTGTACCAAAAACGTTATCTCTATTGTGAGCACCCTGTATATATTTATTGATAGATTTGTTTGATTTAGGTTTGGTCTGATTGATATCGCATTTGAACAAAATATAGTAAAAGTGAAAAAGTAAATTTATAAGTTTTAAAATCAAATTGATGTTATCTAATTGCCATGCGATTAACATTTTTATCTAAATCTTTTCGCATCTTAATCATCAAAATGCGTTACAGGTTATATAGTCTTCGCAATACAGTATAATATAATACCTTTGATTAATTATCTGACAAGTTTTTAAACTTTCAACGATTATATGACAAATTTCCAAATGATAACGATTTTTTGGCTTTAAGACTAGTAATATTTTATAGTATAATAAAACTCTGCCGACGGGACTCGAACCCGCAAACGTTCAGCTCTGCCGATTGACCTAAGAAGGAGACGTGTCCGTCGGATGCCTTAACTTTCCCTATTACTTGTTTTTTTTTGTGAGTTCTTACGTTGTGGGTTAGAGTCTCGTCGGAGGAGTTATCTTTTCCTATGAAATATTACTAGTGTAGTACCTACATAAAAACAAAAATCATTATCAAAATTACTAGTATTGTTGCAATCGAAGCAAAAACTATAAGAAGAGTCATCTTTATAGCTTGGTAACAACTCCCGTCTGGTCTAACTGGTAGAACACCGCACTAGAAATGCAGAGGTATGGAATTTTTCTTGTAAATTTAAAATATTAATGGAAATATAAACGAAAAATTCCCACCATGGGATTAAGCCTTCCTAAATGCATTTCTTATTTGAAATAACTCACGGTTTCCAAAAGTAATTCAAATTGTACGTTAAAAAGTATAAATTTCTAAATGTTGAACGTCATGTGTGAAAGTTGCAATTCACCGCGGCTGTGAACTATATAAGTAAACAAGCAATGATTTATAATTAGGATTTGAATGTCAAGCACCTACACAAATCACAGTTTAGCAAATACAAGTGCATTTATTAACTTTCCAATGAAAAACATTTTAATCTAATAAGATACGTAATATAATTAATAAGCCATATTACATGCATTTCCTTAATGTTACGGTATTTGTTGTTGTTTATGAAATTAATTGCATTTTTCTTGGAATTATGCGTTGTTCGTGCAAGGTAAAGCGCAACAAATTAATAAACTTTCTGTTAGAATGTTAGATATAAGATATGTGATCATTTATTTGCAAATTCCTTTGATTTTGCATAAGTAAATCACTTCCAGCATTCACTTAATTAGAAAATTATCTTTTTAAACTTAATTGCAATTTACAATTTTGCAAATGAACGAATATTCAAATATTCAAATATTCAAATGTCTCGCGTTGAAAACTTTTGGGCGGATCCCCCTGGTGGTAAATAGAAAAAGTAAAATAGTGAATGTAACAAACAACTTGTTCTCATGGATTGCCATTTAATTCCAAATCATTTTGTTGAACCTTAGAACATTGATTTATTTAAAACATGTATAAAAATATAAAAAACATTGCAAAGCTGTAAATGATTTTTTCTTATATACACTCTATCCATCATATTAGTGATATTCAGCGCCATCTACATTTAATTTTAAAGGCTAATGGCTTTTCTGTGGCAAATTTGAGTTGTCCTCGTTCCTTTATCACTTTATTTCAATTGCGCGAATGCTTAAGCAGGAAAGGATAATAATTGCTCACGTGGAAACACTGTCGTTTAGTTTTCCTAGCAATAAAATATAGTATATTACAATTTTCATGCCTCTCGTTACTATTAAAATCTAGAACAACCGTTGTAAAATAAATTCCATTAGGATTACATCATTTATTTATCAGCAAAAAATATTACAATAATAAACAATCGTCAATCGAACAAAGTATTGTTGCAGCTACTTTAATTCCAGTGAAGTTCAAATAATAATAATAATCGTTAATATTCACAAGAACGCAACTGTACCAAACGGTCTACTGTCGACTTTATTTTCCTTTCACTCACCACTATAATTTATTAATATTTATTATTAAGTCTATCGTATTGGGCGGTGCAAAAACATTGCGTAGTATTGAACAGCATTTCACGTTTCCTATTCTTGCATTCGATATTTTTTCTATTTCCAAATCAGGATGGTTACATATATCTATCTTAGTAGTTGATTACAATTTGGAATTTAAAGGCTTCACTCTTTCTTACAACTATTGTAGTAAACTATTTGTAGACACGTATACAGTGCGTTTTTCTAACTATCTCCGATAGGGATTTACTGCTGTAAATTTTGTAATCAAAAAAGTCACACTCTTAATTTTTAACGCGTTTATTGTTTGCAAAAATTTAATTCATTATGGTAGGCAGCCAAACTAACAACTGTGTCGTAGTCAACCATTTTTTAAACAAGTATACTGCATGTTTTTTTTTAACGATCTCCCATAGGTATTTTCTGCTGTAAATTTTGTAGCACATCAAAAATGTCACACTCTTAATTTTTAACGCGTTCTGATTGTTTTAACAGTAACGTACTATTGTTTGCAAAAAAATTAAATTCTTTGTGGTAGGCAGCCAAACTAACAACTGTGTCGTAGTAAACTATTTGTAGACAAGTATACAGTGCGTTTTTCTAACTACCATAGGGATTTACTGCTGTAAGTTTTGTAAAGCATCAAAAAAGTCACATTCTTATGTTTTAACGCGTTTTGATAGTTTCAACAGTACCGTACTATTGTTTGCAAAAAGATAAATTCATTATGGTAGACAACCAAACTAACAACTGTTGTAGTCAACTATTTGTAAACAAGTATACTGCATGTTTTTTAACGATCTCCCATAGGTATTTTCTACTGTAAATTTTGTAGCACATCAAAAATGTTTAATTCCTATGGAAAATCTTAAGAAAAACTGTCTCTATTTGAATTTTAGTGTTATGGGTACTCAATGCTGGCGCGTAAATTATAATAAACTAAAAGATCACCAAACAATTTACTTATTTACTGCAAATTTATTGCGGATTTCAGTTTATGAATTGTTTTAACATTTTCTTTGATACATTTCTGGTTTGTTGGAATATTGAACATATAATTCAATTTAATTCTAAGCTTTTGCGCGCTGGGAAGCCTTTTTAGGTAGAAGTTTAACGAATAAATCATTTATTCAAACAGTCCAAACGTATACCTACTGCAAGAAAATTGTGTTTTTCATTGTTCGTATCCGTATGACCTTTTGTTGAAATGCTTCGCGCAATATGCTTATGTAATTGTTCTTATCTAATCTAAAATTGTTCAGATTTATTTGATTAACATATCTAAATATTTTTGTTACAGTTGGTGGTAGAGTACAGTATGATCAAACTCGTGGGGAAGGTATTCAAATTCGGGCCAACATGACGCAGAGGGATGACGTGCAGAAGTTCGAGCACGGACGTATTAAAGTCCTGCAGGAGGAACGATTGCACATACAAAAGAAAACGTTTACGAAATGGATGAACTCATTTTTGCAAAAGGTATTTGTTGCTGCTGTTTGCTGAATTGTATATTACTTAATGAATTAATTCTTTTGTTATTCGTTTAGGCACGTATGGAGGTGGGCGACCTCTTTGTGGATCTCGCTGATGGCAAGAAACTGCTGAAGCTCCTCGAAATTATTTCTGGTGAGAAATTGGCCAAGCCGAACAATGGTAGGATGCGAGTGCACAAGATCGAAAATGTTAACAAGAGCTTAGCATTTTTGCATACCAAAGTCAGATTGGAGAGTATCGGCGCTGAGGATATCGTTGATGGTAATCCCCGATTAATATTGGGATTGATATGGACCATTATTCTAAGATTTCAAATTCAAGAAATTGAAATTGACGTTGTAAGTTTTCTTATTCACTTCCTAATTGTAAAAAGTTCCACTTCCAATATTGGTTGTTTTTAGGATGAAGAAAATGAAAGCTCCGAAAAGAAATCAGCCAAAGATGCCCTACTCTTATGGGTTCAACGTAAAACGCACGGTTATTCCGGTGTACAAATCAACGATTTTTCTGGTTCATGGCGAAGCGGCTTGGGTTTCAACGCATTGATACATTCCCATCGTCCCGAACTCTTCGACTATAAACAGTTACAACCTCAAAGACACATTGACAATTTGAATCATGCTTTTGATGTTGCAAACAACGAACTTGGCATTCCACGACTCTTGGATGCCGAAGACATTGACACGAATCGACCAGACGAGAAGAGTATTATCACTTACGTCGCATCGTATTATCATACATTTGCCCGCATGAAAAACGAAGCGAAGAGCGGTCGACGAATTGAAAAGATACTCAAGCGAATGATGGACGCTGACAAGATGAAATTGCATTACGACAAGATTACCACCGATTTGTTGGATTGGATACGAAAAACTGTGATTTTATTGGAAGACAGACAATTTCCCAACTCGTTGGAAGGTATCCAGCACTTACTAATACAATTTGGACAATACCGGACCGTGGAAAAGCCGCCAAAATACAAAGAGCGGAGTGAAATTGAAGCATTGTTTTTTAATATTAATACGCAATTAAAGGAAGAGATCCGTCAACCAACATTCACGCCGCCTGATGGCAAGTTGTTGCAGGATATCGAACGCGCCTGGAATCAACTGCAGAAAGCTGAACATCACCGGGAACTGGCACTGCGTAGTGAGTTAATGCGACAACAAAGATTGGAACATTTATGCCACCAATTTGAACGTAAGAGCATTTTACGTGAGAGTTACTTGAAGGAAATGATTCAAGTACTTTCGGATCCGATTTACGGATCCAATTTAGCTAAGGTCGATGCAACAGTAAAGAAACACGAAGCAATTAGCGCCGACATCATGGCGCGCGAAGAACGCATTCACGATTTAACCCAAAAGTGTGAAGAATTGCAAAGAGAGAATTACCGTGAATCAACACGAGTAGAAAAGCAGCACGATGAGGTCTTAGCGAAATGGAAGGAAGTATTGGCTTTACTTGAAAAGCATAAAACCAACCTAAATCGAATGGGTAACGTAATGTCGCTGCTAAGAGAAATTGACACCACTTTATCCACCGTTAACCAATTGCAAAAAGATGTTTCCTCCGTTGATACCGGTATGCACTTGTTAGCTGTGGAGGAGTTACTGCAAAAACATGCATTACATGAGTTGCAAGTCACCTCCTTGGGCGAAACCGAACGAAAACTGAGACGTTTGGGCGAACAAGCTGTATCGCAAAGTCCCAAAGATGCAGAAACTTTACGTAAAAAGTTGGTTGAGTTGTCGGGCGATTATAAGGGACTGCAAGATGCCTGCGCACAACGACGTGCTTTATTAGAGGAAGCGAGAAACTTTTACCAATTCCTACAAGACCAAGAAGACGAAGAAGCCTGGCTTATCGAAAAACAACGAATTTGTGTAGCTGAGATTACAGCTAAAGATCTACAAGGTGTGCTCCGCCTCCAACAAAAACACAAATTGCTTCATGATGAAATTAGGTCACGGAAAAATAAGTTCGACCAGTTACAAAATATGGCTAAGCAATTAATTAATGAGAAGCATCAACGTTCTCCTGAAATACAGGAACACATTGATACGAACAACAAAGAATGGGCAAACTTGGAGAAGTTGGCAAACGAACGAACAATACGTTTGCAAGATGCCGCCGAAGCTTATCAATTTTATGCGGACGCAAATGAAGTCGATTCGTTTTTGAATGAGAAGAAGTCCATTCTCTCATCGAAAGATTATGGTTCCGATGAACCAAGCGCTCAAGCTTTACTTCAACGTCATCGTGACCTGCACAGCGAACTGAATGCTTACAAAGGTGACATTCAGAGCATTAACAATCAAGCTGAACGATTAATATCTGCAGGCATATCTAATTTGGATCTAACTGCAGAACCAGAGATCTCTGAACCGGTGGAAGAGATTGCTTATGAAAATAAATTAGTTCCAGTTGAGATGTATGAAGAGGAACCAGTGGAAAAGATTGAGAATAGAGTCACAATGACGGAAAGAAAAGTGCCGCAGGTTCAAGCACTTTATCCGTATAGTGATCATGGAATATCAATGATTCGGGGTGAGATAATGTTTTTAGTCAGTAAGAGCAATCCCGATTGGTGGTGTGTACGTAAAGCTGATGGTACTGATGGTTTTGCGCCCGCAAACTACGTCAAGGAAATTGAACCCCGAGTAATTCAAATGAAAGTGCAAAAACCTGAGAAGGTTAAGGTCATGCAAAAGGTCAAAAAGACGAAAATGGTCATGCAGAAGGTACCTGTAAAGGTACTAAGGCAGCCGAAGCAGTTGAAGCGCAAATTGGACGATAGCAATACTGTACCCAAGAGGCAGAAGAAAATTAATGATACGTACAATGAGTGCCAGGAACTGTCTTCAAAACGACACGCACTTCTAGAAGATTCTATTAGGTTATATGGATTCTACAAAGAGTGTGATGATTTCGATAAATGGATCAAAGACAAAGAAAAGATGCTTACTACAGATGATCCTAAAGAAAATGTTGATGCAGCTAAGAGGAAACATAAGGTAAAGCCGATAGAATTTGTCTTTTTCTTTGATTTTTGAGTAATTCTGGCGTTTTTTCTTCTAGAAATTTGTAACTGATCTTTCGGCAAGTAGCAAACGATTGGAGGGCATCGACGCTGAAGTAAAAGAATTTGAAAAACAGAACCATTCGCAAATCGACAAGGTTCGCGCACGCTATCGTCAAATTACAGCCGCATGGGAGCGATTAAACAAACTACGCGCACAGAAAGAAAAGAGTTTGGAAGGCGCCAGTATCGTCGAAATATTCTTGAGCAATTGCGATGAAGCAAAGGAACGCATGCATGAGAAATTAAGTCATTTGGATTCCGATGTGCTCGGCCACGACCTCAAGACGGTGCAAGCGTTGCAACGTCGACACGAACAACTTGAAAGAGAAATTACACCTATAGCAAAAACAGTTAACGACATCAATTTGTTGGCGAACCAGGTGGTCGCTTCGAATCCTCACGAACGTGCCAATGTTACAAAAAAACAAGATGAGATCAGAGACCTTTGGGCGCAAGTCAAAGAGAAAGCGCTGCAGCGTCGAGCACGCCTCGAAGATGCTGTTGGCCAGCAAATTTTCACGAATAGTTCGCAATCACTGTTGAATTGGGTGACTGATGTTAAGAATCAATTGAATGCTGATACTACAGTGAGGGATGTACAAACTGCTGAGAAATTCATAAAGAATCATCAAGACTTAGGACACGATATTAAGGCACACGATGATGAGTTCCAACAAGTTGCTGATTTGGGTCGGAAGTTATTGAAGTCGGATCCTGGCATGACTGATGTCGCTGAGAAGATTAATAGGTTGGCTGAGGAACAAGCCGCACTGAAGCGTGGATGGAACGAGAAGCAGAAATGGTTGGAACAATGTTTGCAACTGCAGAAGTTTAACAAGGAAGCTGATAAGATTGATGCAGCTTCGTCGAGTCATCAAGCATTTTTGGAATTCTCGGAATTGGGGGTAAAACTACTTTAAAAATGCTTTGCACGAATTAATCACTTATTATATTTGCTTGTTTTGTGTTTACAGAATTCACTTGATGAGGTTGAAGCCCTCCTTAAGCAACATCGAACGTTTGCAAACACGTTAGTAGCGCAAGAACCAAGTCTGAAAACATTCGACAAAAAGGCCGACACCTTAATCAGCGATAATCACTATGATAGTCAAGGTATCGATGAAAAGCGCAGGCAAGTCTTGCAGAAACGTCATGTAGTTAAAGATCTATCACAAAATCGTTCAAATACTCTTGAAGCATCGAAAAATTACCAATTATTCTGCGCAGAAGTGCACGATCTACGAGCATGGCTTGCGGAGAAACTCAAAACGGCGTCCGACGAAAGTTACAAAGACTTAAACAATTTGGCACGGAAAATTAAGAAACACGAAGATTTCGAACGTGAACTGCGTGCCAATGAAGGACAGCTTCGTTCCGTTAATAAAATGGGACAAGCACTTATTGCTGAGGAAAACTACAAAAAAGACACCGTCGCCCGATGTCTCAAAGATTTAAATGATGAATGGGAGAATTTGGTGCGTTTGTCATTGGACAAAGGTCGCAAATTGCGTGAGGCACAAGCACAACATAATTACAATACGAATGTGGGTGATGTTAATGCGAAATTAGACGATATCGAAATGAATTTGAAGAGCACGCACGTTGGTAACGATATGCGATCATGCAAGGACTTGCTGAAGAAGCACGAAATGTTGGAAAATGAATTATTGCAATGCACGATACGCATCAATGATTTGGTGAATCAATGCAACGACATGGATCAACATGATAGCAACAGTACTGATAATGACAATGGTTTATTATGCAAACAACGATTGAAATCGATGGATGCTCCAATGCAACGAAGACGCGATGCCCTCGAAGAGTCACAACGCTTCCACAAATTCAATTTTGATTTGAATAACGAACTTCAATGGATTAAGGATCATTTACCACAGGCATCTTCCACTCTCTTTGGGCAGAACTTACATCAAGCGCAAAATCTACACAAGAAACATAAGAAACTGGAGGATGAAATAGCAGGTCATCAGGTTGTCATTGACAAGACACTGGAAAGTGGAAATAATTTGATCAAGCAGATGCATCCTGAAAAGTCAAAAATTGCGGAATTAAGCGACACTTTGAAGGTTGCGTGGAAGGAATTGAATGACAAAGCGTCCGAGCGATCGCACAACTTGGAGTTATCCTTGAAGAGCCAAGAATACTTCTTTGAAGCCAGCGAGGTTGAGTCGTGGTTAAACGAACGAAAAGATGTGCTTTCAAGTTCCGATTATGGTAGAGATAGGAATGCTGCAACTAAACTTTTAACCAAACATAAGGTATTTGAATATTTACTTCACTGTTAATTTTCTATTTATGAATGAATTGCTTTAGGCTTTGGAATTGGAACTTGACACTTACAGTAGTATCATTGCCGAAATGGGTCGTGGTGCTCAAGCTCTTGTGCAGTCAGGTCATCCAGATTCCAAGGCAATTTCCGAGAGACAATCTACATTGGAACATCTTGTTCGATCCCTGCAACGCAAAGCCGCATTGAGACAGCATAGGCTTATGGAATCCTTGTTTAGACATGAATATTTTCTGGAGTCTGGTGAATTGGAACATTGGATTCTAGAACAACACCAACAAGCTTCATCGGAGGATTATGGCCAGGATTACGAACATTTGTTACTGTTACAAGCAAAGTTTGATGATTTCAAACACAGAATTGAAGCTGGCTCAGAAAGATTTCGACAATGTGAAGATTTAGCGCAGAAATTGATTGCTAATGAGAGTCCGTATACAACTGACATTGAAAAAGAGCAAATTCAATTGGAGTAAGTAATTAATTGAATTCGTTTTTCAGTAGTAGAATTATAAATCTAAGAACATAACTTTTGCACACTTAATCTGTAGTTTTAGTTCACTAGTAGTTTTAGATTGCTGCATGTAGGTGTTGGACTAACTGTTTCAGAAACGAAGAAGACGAAACTTATGTCGGATTTGTAGAGGAAGTTAAAGAACATTGGAATGCTAGTCGGTAATGTACTTTTTTGCATTTTAGCTGTTGGTACGTATTGATATTGTTAATCTTTTGGATTTCAAGATGGTGTAAAAGAGACAATATCAATGAGTCCCTCTGATTGTATACATTTTTATTGAACACATTCTCACCCCTCTTTTCAGTGATGGCATTTGCACCGGGTGCAAACGTTTATGCACCCAAAGCACCGGGTGCAATAATTGAATGCTCCGCGTGCACCCATTGGGTGCATTCGGGGCAATCATTTAATTAAACCGGGTGCAATCGTTTGCACTCATTTATGCCTTCGATATGTCATTCTAACTACGTTAAGTAGTTCGCAACTACTTTGAGCAGTGGCATATCGGAGGCAGTGCACCGAATGCACCAATTAAGTGCATTTTAAGATTATGGCGGCAATCTGATTGCACCGGTGCAAATAAACAGGGTTTGCATCCATTTGCACCGGTGCAAACCGCTTGCCATCACTGCTTCAAATTCGAATAATTCATTTTTTTATCGATTCGATTTTATTTTAATCAATGAATAGGAAGCGTTGGGCATCCCTCCGTGAACAGATAGAAAAACGCGACAAAAAACTCCGTGCAGCAGGTGAAGTTCACCGTTTCCATCACGATGTCAGCGACGCTTTATCCCGCATCCACGAGAAAACCGCATCATTGGGTAATGAATTGGGACGCGATCTCAATACTGCTTTAGCCTTGCTACGCAAACAAGAAGCTTTCGAAAATGAACTTGTCGCTTTGGAAGCCCGCCTCCAAGTCCTCATCGATGACGCTGTCAAACTAAAATCCACATATCCCAACAACAAAGAACGTATTCAACAACAACAGGAGACCATTATCACAGCCTGGCAGAATCTGAAAGATGCTACCGAAGCTCGCCGAGATCATTTACAAGCGAGCGTTGATTTGCAGAAATTCTTAACGGATGTCCGTGATTTGACAAACTGGACGACGGAAGTTCTGTTGGCTATTAACGCCGATGAGAATGTAAGAAGTGCGACACGTGCTCAAATGTTAAAAGATGAACATGATGCACTTCGTGTGGAAATCGAAACTCGTGAGGACACGTTTATAAATGTGCGCGACATGGCCACGGCCATGGATCAAACTGATCATTACGCTGCTGATGAAGCTGTGGAACGATGCAATGCACTTTTTGATGAACGTCAAAGATTGCACACTGCGTGGACGAACAAGAAAATTTATTTAGACCAACTTATTGACTTGCATATTATTTTGAAGGAAGCCAAACAACTTGAAAATATTTGTAATACCCAGGAAGCGGCGCTTTCGAATTATGATTTCGGTGAAACTGTCGAAGAAGTTTCAAGCCAAATGAAGAAACACGAAGAGTTTGAGAAGGTATTCAATAGTCAGGAAGATAAATATGATATGCTGATAAGTACTGGCGAGAAATTGATTACCCAACGGCACTTTGATAGCGATCATATTGCATCACGTCTCTCCGAAGTACAGCACAAGAGGCTCAAAGTAAAGCAATTATGTTCAATGAAACGAATGAATTTAGAACACGCATTGCTATATGCCGGATTTATTCGAGATGTTGCTGATGCCAAGCTTTGGATCGCTGAGAAAGAAAAGAAAATACATTCGGATACGAAATCTGGAGAAGTTATTAATAATTTAGAAGAGAAAATCAAAAAGTTGCAGAAGCATCAAGCATTCGAAGCTGAAATTGCGGCAAATTTAGGACGAATGGAAGAAATTAGACAGAAAGGGAAAACTTTAATCGCCAAGAAACACAAGGCTTCACAAGATATTGCACGACAATTATCCGAGTTAGACTTGGAATGGCGTAAGTTAATCAACGAAATTGAAATGCGTGGGCGAGGGCTCGAAGAAGCACAGGACATTTTAGAGTTTAACAACCAATTGGATAAAATTGAGTCATGGATACGCGACAAAGAAGTTATGGTTCAAGCAGCTGATACTGGCCGTGATTATGAGCATTGCCAAGCTTTACAGCGCAAATTGGATGATGTTGATTCGGATATGCGGGTTGACGATTCACGGATCAAAGGTATTAATAAATTGGCAGACAAGTTGATCAAACAAGGGCATCCTGGAGTGCAAGAACGCAGGGATAATTTCGTCGAGAAGTGGCAATATCTACAAGGGGCACTCAATTACTACAGGAACAAATTGAGCGGAGCTGCTGAAGTGCACACATTTAATCGCGACGTGGCAGATACCCAACAACGAATTAATGAAAAGATTGCGGCCATGGAAGTCGACGATGTTGGCAGGGACTTGAACGCTGTCGAAGTACTTCAAAGAAAGCAGGAACAGGCGGAATTGGAAATGACTGCCGTTCATAAGAAGCTCAATGAACATGATAGGGATTCATACAAATTGTCGCAGAAATATCCTAAGAGTGCCGATGATATTTATGCGCATATGGATGAGTTGCAAAGGCAATGGATTCATTTACAAGAGGCTAAAGCTAAGCGAAAGTAAGTATTATATTTTTCGTTTCTGTTTTAATAAAACTGACCTAGATTTTCGTATCTTACGTTCAAAAAGTCTCTAAAATCTATGAATAGAATCGTAAATTATTATGTTTTCGTGCGTGTTTCAGGCAAGCATTGGACGCAGCCTACACCAAACAAAAATTCTTGACAAACACTTCTGATTTAGAAGTCTGGTGCAGCGAAATCACCAAAAGAATGGAATCCCAACACAAACCAAAGTCAGTTGCAGAAGCTGAAGCCCAATTGGAACATCATAATGAACTGAAAGTGGAAATGGATGGACGGAACGAAGAGTTTACGCAAATGATACATTTTGGTAATGGACTTGACAATGCTGACCCACAAATAACTGAAGCTGTTCACAAATTAGAGGAATTACACATGAATTTGTACAATACATGGACGCAACACAAAACGGATTTGACTCATGAATATGACCTGCAAGGATTTTACGAACAGGCCGACCAAATTGACAATTGGCTCGCTTCTAAAGAAGCTTTTCTTAACAATGACGATATTGGTGAGAATCCCAGGGCCGTTGAATTGCTGATTCGAAAACACATTGATTTCGAAGCAATGTTATCACAACAATTGGTTCGAGTTGATGAATTGACGGAACTGGCCAAGAAAATCGAAGATGAAGATTATGACAATACCGGAATTCGTACAAGATTGAATGCAATCGTTCTTAGAAAGAATAATTTAGTGAAATCTGCAAATGACAGGAAGAAGAAGTTGGAAGAATCAAAAGCATTGCATGTCTTTATTAGAAATATTCATGACGTTGAGGGATGGTTAGTACAAAAGATACAAGTTGCAAGTGATGAAAACTACCGAGATTCGAGTAATTTACAGAGTAAAATTCAGAAACATATTGCTTTTGAAGCTGAAATGATTGCAAATGCGAATCGTGTTCAAGGCGTTATTAATGACGGCATGGAATTGATGGATGCACAACATTTCGCTAGCGAAGAGATTGGAAAACGACTCGATGACTTGGAATATGACTGGAAACATTTACATGAAATTTCGGATTATAAAAAGGATCGTTTGAATGATGCGTATCAGGCTCTTTTGTATAACCGATCTTTGGATGAATTTGAAGAATGGCTCAATGAAATTCAAACTCAATTACAATCAAATGATTGCGGTAAGGACTTGGCTACAGTCAACAGTTTATTGAAGAAACACACAAGCCTCGAAAATGATGTTCAGCAACACAGCGAGAACTGCGAAAATATAAATGAAAACGCTGAAATGCTGGTCAAAAACCAGCACTTTATGGCTGAAGAACTTCAAGGTAGAGCTCATGAGTTAACAACTAGGTATCATCAGCTTAAAGGGCCCATGCAAATTCGACGAGACATGTTGGAAGCATCAACGATGTTGCAGCAATTTACACGAGATTGTGATGATGAACTGCAATGGTTGGCTGACAGGGAACCCTTAGCTGCATCTAAAGATTTAGGTAAACAAATACTTTTTCTCATTAAATGTTTGTTGTTTTTATCATTGAGCGGATATTTACAGGAAATAGTCTCATGTCAGTACAAAGTCTGCAAAAGAAACATCAAGCGATGGAAGCTGAATTAGTGTCGCGGGAACCGATTGTTGGCGCTTTAGTTTCGAGGTCTGCACTTTTAACAAGAAGTGGACATACATCAGCTGATATTATCAACGACAAGGCTGCCCAAGTAAAGTTAAAGTTGACCAATGTCAAAGATTTGTCCAGTATTAGAAAATTGAGATTACAAGATGCATTAGAAGCACAAACGGTAAATAAAAACATGTTTAAAATGCGATAATGATGAAATTGATAATTGTGTTTGTATTGCAGTATTATGCAGAAGCAGCTGAAGCTGAAACTTGGATCGGAGATAAGCGACCATTGCTAGAATCCGGTGAGATAGGACGAGACGAGGATTCAACGCAGTCGTTGCAGAGGAAATTGGAAGCCATAACATGTGAAATTGAAGCATTCGAATCAACTATTATAAAGTTGTCAACAAATGCGCAAAATATCATTGATCGACAACATTTTGACAGTGAAAACATCGAAAAGAAACAGGTTCAAGTAAATCAAAAATTCCAAGTGTTACTCAGCCTTCTCGCTGATCGTAAATCACAACTGCAAGAAGCGTTGGCCTATTTTGGTTTCACAAGGGAATGCAACGAGGTCCAAGAGTGGATGACCGACCAACAAATCAAAGCGGCATCCGAAGAATACGGAACGGATGTAGAACATGTCGAGCTGTTAACTCAAGCATTTGAAACATTCCACACGAGCTTAACGAACAGTGAACCGAGAGTACAAGCCTGTATCAAGAAAGGGCAACAATTGATAGTATCCGAGAGTCGTCACATGGATAACGTCGAACAAAAAGTTGAGGAGTTAAAAAATCTATGGGACGATCTTATGGAATTAGCCACAGCACGCAAAGATGCTCTTGCTGGCGCTAAGCAAGTTCACGTTTATGATCGCACTGCCGATGAAACTGTTGCATGGATCGAGGAGAAACAAACCATCCTGGACATTGAACAGTACGGCAATGATTTGGAAAGTATTCAGGCTTTCATTCGCAAACACACTGCTTTTGAAAGTGAACTGAAAGCTGTTAGGGAACAAGTCGAACAAGTTGATAATGAAGCGCACAGGTTGATTGAAAGTTATCCGGATGCTGAAGAGCATATTCAAGTAAAACGCGAAGAGACCCTTGTTGCATGGAAGCATTTACAAACAAAGAGTGATAATAGGAAGGACAATTTGAAACAATCTGAGAATTTACAAACTTACTACGATCAACATCAAGAATTGATGTAAGTACTTAATTTATATGGAAGGTTATTTCTAATTTCTAATTTCATTTTGTAGGGCTTGGATTAATGAAATGCTGGCAAAAATAACTGCACCCGATCTGCCGCAAGACGATACAAATGCCGAGCTGTTAATTGAACGCCACAAAGAACATAAAGTTGAAATCGACGCACGGTCTAGTATATTCGATCAGTTCTTCGCCGCCGGTCACCAATTCATTAAAAACGGACATTATTTCTCTCAAGAAATTGAAAATAAGATTAAAGTTTTGGAACAACGTTTAGATCTACTCAAGAAAACGTGGACAAACAGAAATACAATCTACGAGCAAAATTTGGATGTTCAACTGTTCAAACGCGAAGCAAATATGTTAGAAAACTGGTTGGTTGTACGTGAAGGTACATTGCGTGACAATAAAGTCGGGGATTCTATCATTCAAGTAGAGGATTTGATCAAAAAACACGAAGATTTTGAAAATACTATTCGTGCGCAAGAAGATAAGTTTTCGGCACTGAAACGTATGACACTTTTGGAAGATGCATTCGCAATGCAGAAGCAAATGGAAGCTCAAGCCAAGATTGCCGAGCGCGAACGACAAGAGCAAGAACGGCTGGCGCAGTTGAAAAAAATGGAAATGCAGCGAATCACCGACCTGCGACGACAGGAAGGCCATCATAATAAATCACCATTGCAAAAAGAAGTTAACGGCAATGGTCACGATGATGGACCAGTTTCCAATTTGACAAAATCCAATTCAGTTGCTCATATGTTCGGCGATAGGAGACGTGGATCAGATGCAAATATCAAACGGGCCGAAAGTATGAAAATTACTGGACCGGCTAAACCACCGAAACGTACACCTTCATTTACGACAAGGAGGCGTGGTTCATTTAGAGGCAAATCGACGATTAACGAAAACGAATTGCCGCCTGTTGAAATACAGGGATTCATTGATAGAAAACAGGTGTTGATTGCGGGTGGAAAGAAGGCACCGAATCGAACGTGGAAGAACTTGTACACAGTTCTTTGTGGGCAATTGCTTTGCTTCTTTAAGAATCGCGACGATTTTATGGCATCAAAAGCTTTGTATCCACCATTGGGCATTCACAATGCTCAATGTAATATTGCTGATGATTACACAAAACGGAAACATGCCTTTAGATTGATTATGGTTGACCAATCCGAGTATTTATTTGCATGTCAAACTGATCAGGAGATATCATCATGGGTTCAGAAAATTGCTTTCAGAGCGAAACTGCCACCAAGTCAGCAATTGCTTCATTATGAAGTACAAAAGGTATAATAAACAGTTCTTTATACATTAAAGTTTAATACCAAAAATGGACCAAGATAAACAGCTTTAAATAAAATCTTAAAATGTCTCTTTACAGCCACAAGATTTTCATGATGTTGAATTGAGTTCACAATCCAGTCGTACATCAAGTCCAGATGTAACTGATAATTCAGTCGTATTACGACATGATCCCCAATACGTAAACGGAAATAATTCCCAGAATAATTCAACGAACCGACACACCATTATAGGTAATTAGCTTCAAATAGTCCTCCATGTTCTGATTAATCACATTAACGTTTTGTTTAAATTGCTCACACATAATTAGTATTTAGTATCAGAGTGTTTGTCTAATCATATCGCTTCTAATGTATGTCTTTACTGTGAATGTAAAATAGGAGAGAGTCCACCGCCTTTGCCAGCGACACAACCACCGCAATATGCGGCCAATCGACGACATAATTCCATTGATAGTACTGGAGAAAATCACGGTCAGTTCTTCAAGACTTTGGGTTCTACGGTTTTTTTTTGTTAATTTATCTATGACCTTTCGACTAAAAAAAAGTTTCCAACTAAAGGACTAAACTTCTAATTTACTTATAAATAACTTATACTTATAACTTATTTTGAAGCAAACTGTTTTCCTAGTACAGCCAGTCATCTATGTTCTATGTGACTAACTCATATTTCATTACTACTAAATGTTTGTGCTTCTGTTATCAAGTTTGCATAGAAAATGAATGCAAACATTTTAACATATTTCTTTTATAAATATTATAGGATTAGGTGCTGATGTTAGACAAGATTGGGATTCTTCCAATCGATCGTCTCCCACATCGCAAGGCGAACGAAAGTCTTCCAGAATCATGGACTTGTTTAGACGACGGAGACAACCATCATCACAGATGTGAAGAACGATAAATATGGTAATATTTTATAATTATAAATATGAAAGAAATATTATTATTTGTATATATTTACTAGTAACTAAGTTATAATTGATTGTAATAGTTGTGTAGGAGTACCAAAAATTAGCAAGGAAAGAGAAATTTCTTTTGCTAAATATTATTAGAATACCTTATTAATTTTTGTAGATTATTCACTTTTTATTCTTAAATTATTTCTTACTTCAGCATTAATTATGACTATACATTATAAATTAACACTATAATTACTTATTGTGTTTTTGTATTATAATTGTGTAATCAGGTACACAATTTGTGCGTGTGCGTGTGTGTGTGCGTGCGTGCGTGCGTGCGTGCGTGCGTGCGTGCGTGCGTGCGTGCGTGCGTGCGTGCGTGCGTGCGTGCGTGCGTGCGTGCGTGCGTGCGTGCGTGCGTG
>JARJEB010004550.1:0-13680 GCA_030264535.1 Liometoxenus newtonarum
GATTATAACCCAAGAATTAGTGGATTAAAATCCGCGAATTAGTGGATTATTGTCCGTGACTTAGTGGATTATAATCCGTGAAATTAGTGGATTATAATCTACTAAGTCGCGGATAATAATCCGCTAATTCGCGTATTAAAATCCACTAATTCGAGCATTATAATCTGCAAATTAGTGGATTATAACCCAAGAATTAGTGGATTATAATACAGGAATTAGTGGATTACAATCCGCGAATTAGTGGATTATTGTCAGTGACTTAGTGGATTATAATCCGTGAATTATAGTTTGTTTAAAAACCAGGAGGACTGTTTTAAATTATACGTGCGAAAGCCTAGACAACTGATTGGCTGAAAGCTCGCCCGTTTTACACTATGCTATAATTTTATCAATATTTGACATCAAAATTTTAGCGTACAAACTGCAAACCAAAACCTTAAACTAATATAACCCAGCGTCATACCAACGTGTAATTTTTTGTCGAATATTAAAAAAAAAGAAATATATTCGCGCTAAAAATATCTGGTGATTTATTTGGTAATTTTTATCGTGTAAATTGGGCTTTGGCATTTGGTCCTCCTAGTTTTTAAATAGATCATAGTAATTGCATTATAATCCGTGAAATTAGTGGATTATAATCCGCGAATATGTGGATTATAATCCAAATATGTGGATTATAACCACGAATTAGTGGATTATAATCTTCGAATTAGTGGATTATTATCCGTAAATTAGTGGATTATAATCTACTAAGTCACGGATAATAATCCACTAATTCGCTGATTATAATCCACTAATTCGTGCATTATAATCCGCAAATTAGTGGATTATAATCCAGATATGTGGATTACAATCCGCGAATTAGTGGATTATAATGCGCGAATTAATGGATTATTATGCGCGACTTAGTGGATATTATAATCTACATAATCTGAGTGTCAGCGCCACGATACATACACACATAAGTATAATCCTCATAACGAAATGGGTCGTGCCATAAGCATAAGAAATTAGCAATCACAGAACCGGTTAATCCCGTTTCCTTCTCTACTGACAAAAAAAATCATCTTTTTTGTGCATATCGTATTATGATATTAACGTTGTGATGTTCATTGTGAGATGTTTGCAACCCAAATTCCATATTTTCGAAATTTAATCATTTCTACGCGAAATTAATTCAAACATTAGAATTTCGATTGTTCTTTTTCGAAATGTTAATCAAATTACCAATAATATAAACAAAAATAATTAAATTTCGAAAAATGTGTATTTTGGGTTGCGTGTTGCAAAACGAAAACAAAATGAATTCATTACATTTAGAGTTAATTTTTTTTTACTTATTTATAATAAACGACTAATTTCTATATATTTTATCCTCAATAACAATAAATTGCTTTTTGTTTCGTTTCTCTTTAAGTTTGTTATGTAATAATTAAAAAACATTGATGTCAATCATTGTTGTTATGTTAAATACAGATTCAAATTTCCCTCGCAATAAAAACTCGCGCGGCAAATTTAAATCGTCTTCATCATCACATTGTGGCTTTCTGTTTTTTTTGTGTGTGTGTAGTTTTTCTTTTACAAAGTTATATAATTATCGATTGTATTCGTTTCCATATTTCATAATATTTTAACACTAATTCATTATTAAATGTAATGAAAAAAAAAACAGAAATATAGTAAATTATTAACAATATCATATAAAAACAAAAAAAAAAGAAACGCTTTATCTCTACACCCTACAGATTAATTAGCTTATTGGGTTGATTGTGTTTGATAAAAGTGAATGTAATTATTATGTCGGCCGGCTAATTGGCAATGAAGTAATAAGTAGTGTAGTTAATTAACAAAGTTAATTAAGTTAGGTTGGGCTTGGGCTTTCTTTCTTTCTTTCTCATTTGTGTGTTTCGTTTTGTTTGCGCTACTCGATTGTTTTTTGTTTTGTTTTCTTTCTACTTGTCTAGGCGCGAAAAGACACAGTTGCGTCTCGCGCGTGCATCGGCCGCGTCTCACCACGACGAAATCGAATTACGCAACGTACCTACAAAGCAAACAGGTTTATCGTTTGTTATCAAAGTTTTTTACACAACCAACCAAACCAACCAACAACATACCAACTGTAATCAACACTACAAGAATAAATATCATTAACAATTCAGTTTTTCTCTAGTTCAAAAAATAGGTTATGTTTGTGTGTCAATATAATAATCATTGAATATTTTTCAAATCTATTTTATTACCATGAAAAATTTTCGATAATATAAATTAGATAGAAATGATCGAGAATACTTGTTTTAATGTTTTTTTCTTTCTTGGAAAAGTCGTGTTTTTTTTGTTTCTATTTGGAGAAAGGATGGTGAAAATAAATTTCTCTATTTTGCGTTCATAATATAGTTAATTAAAGTATGAAATTAAAGCATTCTTTAATGTTCGCTTAAGACAACTAGTTGCATAAAGTAAAATTGACGCATGAGCATTCACTGCTATTTTCACGTTTAGACGTCGACCATTTTGATAGCAACGCAATTTGGGTTGCCTACCATACAGTTTAAAAATGTATTTTTAATTTGCTTTGTCCGTACAGCTAAAATTAGCGACTTGAAAACTTGCCTACGGCTCGTTTTCCAAACTTGGACTCGGTTTTATAATATAGCGTCTATTCCCAAGAAAAAAACAAAGAAACATGATATCTAAATCACCCTGTTTTCGGTTTTTAATTAATAAGTAAGTTTAAAAAATACACAACAATCAATCGATATTATTTATATTAATTATATGTATAGTAGTAATCAAAATCAATTTATTTATTACTTAAAATTCTTAAACCTGGATATTTGTGTTCCTTTCACCTAATAATTAATTATTTTTTACTTTTTACACACCACAGACAGACAGACAGAACATTTCCTAATTTAACTTGTTTTACTTTAGTTATTTTAAATTACTTAACTTCGTCATTTACCTTCAATTAGTTGTTATTTGTAATTTGATTAAAATTTAACTTAATCTTTGCCATATTTCTACTCTGCGTCCTAAGGTCTTGGCTTATAATTAATTAAACTATTTAAGAATCTAGATCACCATGTTTTGTATTGTGTATGTTTCTTCTTGCGTTAGTTATTTTAATGTGAACTATATAAAAACAAAAACTTAAATGTTTTTCTTTTTCTTTACATGCATGATTATAAAAACAACAAATTATTTAATTATTTAAAAGCAATTAAATTAATAGAAGGTAAAAAAAATTATTAAATTAATAAGAATAAGTATTAAATAAGTTCTATCGTAATTTTTTTTGTTTTTGTCAAATTTTGTTTGGCGTTGCATTGAAACATTAATTATTTGAACGTACAAATAAAATTTAAAGTAAATAGTTGGCAACACAATTATTCTACAAATTGTTCTACTAAATTGTAAATTAGTTATTTGATAAATTTTAAAAGTAAAAAATCCAACGCCAATCAATTTGTCTCTAGTCTTCACACCGAAAAGTTTCTCTAGTAAAAAGTAGGTACAATTATTATTATCATTCGATTAACCGTTAATGAAATAATTAATTAATCATTAAAAATTGATAATACATTCTACTAAGTTTAAATTAGAATCATTTCATTTCAGTTTCGAAATTGTTGTTTGTTTTTCCTTTTTTGTTTTCTAAACCAAAACAAAATTTCCTACTTATAAAAAATTGTTTCGATATTTTAATGTTTTTAAAAAACTCTTTAAAGTGTAAACGTTAACAAGTTTAAGGAGCGGAGCATCATCTATATGTATGTAAAAAAACATTTTTCTAATCTTAATTATCTCTTCTTATTTCTTAATTACCTAATAAAAGCCTAAATTGTAAAATCACTTTCAATTTCTTTACACAATTACTTTAACAAGTCAACAAATTTTAAGTTTCGAAGTTAAAAGTATCAGTACCAGTAGAATAGGTAGGTATACATTATTTAGATTATTTAGCCGCAAACCGTTCCAATGTTTTCATCAGTTCCTTTTTTTAAGGTGTTTTTCCCTAAGAGTTACTTTAAAGTTTAGGCGCAAATTGGCAAATAATTACTATTAGATTATGATAATGGTAAATTACTTATTAAATTACATAAGATTAATTAGAAATATATAAAACATCTCTGCCGAGAGTAGTAAACTACAAATTGATTTTTTTAACGGGCGGAAGGGCGGCAAGGCAGATTAACATTGTTCTTTATTTTTGTTTTTTTGTTTTCGATTGGTAGAACTATCATATCATTATTAATACCATTAAAAATGTAGATTAACAAATTACACAAACAATTACCTAATAAATTACCTTTTAAATAGCATATTTAGTTTTCGTTTTCTTAGTCTTATATGTACAAAATTAATAATTAAGAAATTATTACAAGTCATTAGATATTTATATAAAAATAGAAGAGCGACTAGAGCGGGACGAACTTATTTTAAAAATGCTTATTTTTTCTTATTTTTAGTTTTCTTAAAAGTGTAATTGTAAATTTTCTCGTTACTTATTTAAAAGGTTTGCTTTTTTTTGTTACTTTTTTGTTTTTGTATTTGTATTTTCGACTCTTATTTGCGTAGTTTTATATGATAATTCTTAAAATTATGAATCACATTTGCGTCCTTATCCAAATATTACAGCAAAAAATTAAATTAAAGAAAAAAAAAGTAAAAGTAAAAACAAAAATATCAAATTATCATGAAGAAAGACACCAGAACGGTTCGTTGCCTTAATAAATAAATAAATCTAAGAAGGTTCTTATCAATTAATTAATAATTAATAAATTACTAATTAAGCTGTTCATAGAATTAATTAATTATAGTTGTTATAGTATATGTACGTATTTTATGTATAACAGATGAATGCTCCTCAATTAGTTTTTAAATTTAATCCTTACTCCTTTCCTTAGTTGATAGATTATCAATATATTTATTTATAGTACCAAATCTTATCTATAATTTGAGGTAATCGATAATAATAATAATTATTAATAATAGTAACGTGTAGTTAAAATGTCTAGGAATTAGTTAGTCTCAATCGTATTAGGTTTTCATCTCGTAAAATGTTTCATCTTAAATTTTAACTTTTTCTTCTTTAATTACTTAATTCTTATCTTTATGCATCTTATTGATTATCATTTAACAAATTATGATAATAATTTATAAGTTGAGCAGATTTCATTGTTTATTCGCTTAAAAATAGTCAACACTTCTGTCTGTCTGTAATTTCTTTTTTTTATTTTCAAGAAAAAAAAAATGAAAAACCCTTGCCCATTCAATAAAAATCAACTTTTTGATTGCAACAATTAACACAGTAGAAAAATCAAACAAAATGTATTTCATCGAAAGAAAGTTTGATTAAAAATAAATGATTAACTGCATTATTTGCTACAAAACAAACTTTTCGTTTTCTAATAACGACGAATATTTTTACGAGTTCTCATTGAATTTCCTATCATTCCCTAATTAAATCAATAATTTCCCATTGTTTTGCTTCATGCTTACACGTGTCGTGTTTCAATTGAATTGTGTAAAAGGTAAATAAGATGGGGGGGTTAATATTATAAAGTTATTTTTTTAAGTTTAATTGTTAATAATTATGATGATAATCATAAATATGATTTTGTATAGTAGTAAAGTAATTTTTTTCTTTTTTCATGTTAAGAAACGATTTTTTGTAGGAAATAAAATGATAAAAAGAAATATTTAAATTTTAGAAAAACATCATTTGTTGTTGGTTTTTCGTTTCGTTTGTATGATTTAGTGTAGTGTTTGTGGTTGAATTTGTTGAGTTGTTGTTGATTCGTGATTTGGAATACGTTTAGTATTTTTACATTGTAAAGTGAAAAATGTCCGTGTTGACTAATCTCGTTTGAAAATAATAGAAGATAACAAAAATAATGAAAAAAGAAACAAAAAAAAAAATACTATTATCTAGGACCTAGGTACTAGATACACTACTAAGAAAACACTTCTCTCCGTCTAATAATTCGCATTTTCTTTCAAATTTTCATTCATTTCTTTTCGTATGTAGTAAATGCATTTTATTTTATACAATTTGTTTGTATAAGAAAAAATTTTGAAGAATCGTACGCAATATCATTGAACTTGAACAGGAAAACAAAGAATGAACTGAACTAAATTACTTGTAACGAATTGGTAGCAGCAACAAAGGCGGCCCCGGCTCCCCTCTTCGTCACGTCACTAAAGCCAACACGTTTCAAATTAAAGTGCGTCTTGTACTTGTTTGAATTGTTATTATAATAATAATAATGATTCGAATTGTTGCTAATATTACTCGTATGCCTATTGTTGTTGTAATTATGACTACTATGATTAAAATTCTGATATTTATTCTTGCAGTTGTTGTTGTTGTTGGTGGTGGTGGTAGAAGTAGCTGAGTTGACTGCAATTGCAACCGAATTCGACAGCGACGATGGTTGAATGGAACAACCACCGCCGTGACCAAACCGATTGTCATCGCCGCCGCCGCCGCCGTCGGCAATCACGCCGCCGCCACCATATTTCGGTGCATCGTCGCTACCACCACGAGCGCAACCACCCCTAGTAGTCGTAGTAGGAGCAATTGCGCGCGCGATCGTATGCGTTGTTGTGAAATGGGACGTGGTGGAGGACGTGATCGCGGACGTGACAACGAAAGGTTGTCAAGAGCTGGGCCACTCTTTGAAATCATTATAATGCTTTGCACCTGCGTTGGGCGGCTGAGAGGTGTAGCCACCGACCTGGGAGCCGGCGTCGCTGCCGTAGCTGCGCGGCGGTGCACCGTAACCGTCGGCTGAATACGAGCCGTAACCGGCGTAGTTGGCGTAGTCGGCCGCCGAGGACGTCTTACTATTCGAATTCGAATTTGGTGGCGCGTTCGGGGTGGCCGGACCGCCTGGTCCCGACTGCTGTCGCGAGTACATGTCCCCTGTAATGTACCCTGTCAGCAAAATGAGACAAACGGGCAGGATAAAGAGAAAAAATTCAAAGTTAGAAAAATAAAATCATATTCGGCATTCGTCAGAAACAAATATTTAAAAAAAAAAACAAAAAAGAAAAAAAACAAGGAGAGAGTACGGTGAGATGATGCTCAAGAAGTAATCATCAATACGTCATCAGCTCATCAATTAAATTAAAATTTGTAAACAAAAAACCAAACCAACAACAAACCATAAACTAACCAATTCATGAACCAACAACAAACAGACAACAAATCATATGAGCGCAATGATAAATGAACGAACGCAACGATAAAAAAACGCAATGTCGTGAACAAAAATGCGAGCCCCCTAAGAATGGTGGTAGTTAATAAACAACGCATTCATACCTCACACAATTCCCATTCGTACTGGCCCGAAACGAAACATTCAAAAAACGATACAGTTAAGCAAGAGAAGAGAGAGGCGAAATAAATCGGTCGGTAGAGTGGGTAGAGTTGTGCGGGCGAGGGGGGCGGGTGAAAATAAAAATTTGATTTGAAAATAAAAATCAGGTCCTACCTGAGGGGCCAGTGGACTGATTATTCTGCGGCATGTTCCAGCTATTCCAACTGGCTGCTCCGCTACCGGTACCCGGACCTGCAACGAGACCATTTCCTTCAAAACGAAACAACACAATTAGTAGTAATCGTCGCCAGACCAGAAAGACAGAGCGCGAACACACATCGCATCGCAACGCATTCATTCAACAATTAACAAACCGCCCATTTCAACTCCTTTTTCCGCATGAACCGACGAAATTAATTGAAGCCAAAAAACAAACAAAAATTCATTCCACAAAACCAATGAATGACATTTTTTACTTTTTAGTTACATACATTGAACACTAACACACACACCGCCACACCATCATTCTTCATCCCAATCATCTGTTCACAAAATGCTGCAAGCAACCAACAACACGTGAAGTAGCCCTCATCTCCATGGACACTCCCCCAGCCTATCCTAAATGGGGACAAAGAGACGAAAGGAACACACCCACACATACAGACAAAGAGAGAGAGAGAGAGAAGAGAGAGAAATAGGATCCTAACAAAAGCGAAAGACAAGCAAAAATGAATTTCAGCTGACTTTGATTTGACTCTTAAAGACATATGACACGGCCAGGCTCTTAAGTATGTTAAAAGTGTTCATATAATTCAAGAGAAAGTTGGAATTTACGGTTTGTTGTTGTTGTTGTTGTCATTGGCATCGGCTTACCGTATGACCCATAGCCCTGCTGTTGCGGTGGACCACCATAATTGCTCCCCCATTGCGGATGCGGTCCTTGTGGGCCTGGTGGTGCTCCCCATCCCTGATACGAACCGGGCCCACTCGGTGTACCATAGCCGGCGTAACTCTGTTGCTGCGGCGATGTGCCCCAGCCCTGATAGCTCTGCATCATATTGGGGCCCATCGGCGCGCCCAGATTCATTGGTGGCCCGCCCATCTGTCCATTCGGCCCTTGCATCATGCCCAAGGGCGCTTGTGGCGGACCCCACGCCGAACCGGGATCATTCATCTTAGCGCCGCCGGAACCATCGCGTGGTTCAGCTTTTTTAATCTCAACCTAGAAAAGCGAATTTTTATCAATAGGGAGGGGAACTATGGGGAGCAAAAATGAAAACAAAGCGCGAAAACGATTTGTGTTCTTTTTCTTTTTACCTGTTTGCCGTTTAGATTGACAAAATGTTCAGATACGCATCTGTCGACCGATTCCTCATCTTCAAACGATAAAAATCCAAATCCTACCACAATAAATAAATAAATAAATGAACGAAGAAATAATAAAATGAAAAGGGTTGATTGCGTGCGTGCGGTGTGTTACTGACCTCGAGACTTTTTCTTTTCCTGATCGTACATTATGACCACCTCCATCACCTTGCCGAACCGTGTAAAATACGTTCGAAGATCAGTTTCGGTGACGTTCGAGGGCAAACCGCCCAGGAACACTTTCGGATATCCGCCGCCTTTTTTAGGTTTTTGTAGAGTTCGTGGATTACATGGTTTAGGATCAATAGTTCTATAATTGTAAACATCCACAAACATTAGTCATGTACGCTTTCTATTTACAAATACAAATAATAAAGAAAATGATTTCTTGCTATCGATTCACCCATTCTATACACCGTAACTTCTCGGTTGTGTAGTTGCGAACTACCCGGTGCAGTTTAGTGTTACTCTGGGTATATTTACATACCTTCCGTCCAAAGTGTGTGGACCATTTTGCAAAACAACAGATACATTAGTCGGATCGGCAAACGTAACAAAACCAAAACCTCTCGACCTGCCCGACTCTGCATTCTTCATGACAACACAGTCGATGACCTCGCCATAGCGCTGAAAGTAACGGCTGAGATTGTCTTGAGACGTTTCCCAAGATAAGCCGCCGACAAACAGCTTTCTGCAAAAGATGAACAAATAACCAAATTTTCATAAAGAAATTAAACAAAACAAAACATCAAAACAAATCAACAAAAACAAACAAATCAACAAAAACAAAAAAAAAACAAGATGGTGGCTGGTGTCATGATAAAAAAATTAAAACAAAATCAGTGTTTTTTTTTAGTTATTAAATGTAAATGTTTTGTGATTTGTGCTTTGACCGCTCTCTACTTTGTAGCCTAAGCTAAAGCGCTGACACCGGTGTGAGTGAGTGGAATGGATTGGAATACCCAGCAGCTTGGGGTCGGTGAACGCTGCAACACTACCGAGTCGTTTCAATTTCCATAGCACAACACTCACACACATTCACGCATATTCAGTCGCATCTGCGCGTATGTTTGTGTGTGCTGCACGCATGCACACAATACACCACACAGCAAACGAAACAGTGTAAACCGGAATATTTAAGTCTCAAGAACTGTAAGTAAATCGGAAATAAAAATGTTAAATATGATCGATGGCGTCAATTTGTAGCGTACGTAGAGGGCCGCGTGTTTCATCATCGTTCATGCCATCAATAGCATTCAAAAGTTGTTTTTGTCGCATTATACTAGTTTAGAGATGCCGGTTCCACGTTTTTTTGATGATGAATGATGAAATTTTGAAGAAGAGAATAACACAAACAAAAACAGGTAGATCATTGGTATACGTCGTCTGTGTCCGTGTCCGTACTTGTACTTTTCCGTTGTTCGTGAGTTCGTGTTTCACTGATTGCGACGTAAATAAGTAAAGTAAATGTAGTTGTTGTGTATGTACGACTGAACGAGCATGATCCATGTTGATGAGCGAGCATGCGATGAGGATGATGATTGTTGGGTATGTTGGTTTTCCGTTTTCGGTTTTGGAATGGTTGAAGTGCGTCGGTATGGTGCACAAGCAGAGTACACCGCACAGTTGCGTGTAGCAAAGGGTATTACGTGAGTTGTGATTGTGTTGGTTGCTTGTATGCATGCGTGCGTGTATGTGTTGTGTGTTAACTGTATGGATATGAAGTGTAACGTAACCAAAAGATAAATACCCTTTCTCGTCGTCGTCCATCTCTTGCTGGGGAATTCGCAACATTCGCATAATAGGCCTTCAAGCCCACCTGATCCCGTTGTGTTAATAAATCTAATCAATCGATCGATGCCTCTCTCTCGCCACCAAAAAAAAACAACGAGCCGTGTTTTTTCTTTCTCCTTATTTATCCCTTTTTTTTCGTAACTTATATCTCTCAGTCTAGTTCTACACCGTTTTTCCTTTCGATATTCTCGCCAATCGCCGCCGAATCCGCTCCGCTCACCCTCGCAAAAAAAACGCCGACAAAACAGACACGACAGACACACGACGTGCGGTACGTAAATGCTACCAACCAAAACTACAATGGCAGCTAACCGACTTCCGCTCCGCTTGTACGGTACGAACGGGCTCGGGCAGACCGTCAGCACACGATATGATGGTACGTGTACAGTACGCCGACCGGATTTTGGTGCGCGGTGCGTCACCAAACAACACTGTTCGCGTTCTGTTTCTGTTTTGGGGCAGCTATCTTCTCACTCGGAACGGAACTCTCGTAACTACTTCAATCAACTACGACTTTAACTTGTTTGCTTTGGTCAAACACACACGATACGATAAATATGATGCGCTGGCGGCTTTCGTTGATGTAATTTTTGTAGCTGCACTCTGCACTGTTACCAAGTTGCAGTGTATTTTTTGATTCGTTCGATCCGTTTCGTTCACGCGACACGGGCCACAGCAATACGGGTACCACACCACCACGACTACACACCAGCACCGACAGATACGATACGATAATTTCTACGCGATTTGTTGTTTGTTTTGTTGCTTGTCGATTACAATTTCTGTTCAAAATACGTACCCTAGATCGTTATCTCCCATTATCTAACTTTAACGTTATCTGCCTTAAACGCTAAACTTAAAATTACGTTTTAATCCTAAACGTTATGAACTATCCTAATTAACAACTACAGTAGGAATACACCATCTTTGACGCCAGACGCGCTGTCCAACTCGAAGCCCAACTAGCGACGCCCTTCGGCTCAACACGAACGCTTGCAGCGCCTCCAATCGTGACATGCGTTAGAAATGCGTCAATTAATAGCGTTTTCCGCATTTATTACACTAGTGTTACACTGGAAGCGGGCTAGTGACGGTCTGGTGTAGCCGTCACTGCAGATCACCTGTTTGACAAGTCCAAGTGTAGTGCAGAATAGATGCAACAAGCCGCAAAACGCAAGAAACTGCAGAAGACATATATCTAACTGCACTGAGTTCTGAGTGTACTACACCGAGTGTTTAATGAAAAACGACGAGCACTGACCCGCTCGACGTTTTTCATTAAACACTCGGTGTACACTGAGAACTCAGTGCAGATTCAGTGCAACTTATTCACACCGTCTCGAGGAGACTATAGAGCAAATCAGTGCAGTTAGATATGTGTCTTCTGTAGGTTCGCTTGTACACTAGCTACACTGATTTATAAATGGTCGCATTCAGGGAGCCACAGCGATTGCAGCGCTGTAATTAAAAAATCTGCTTCCGAAAAGCGCTTGATTAAAGCAACGCAGCGACAAATATTTACACTTCATCAATGGCGGATTATTGCAGCAAAGCCATTAAAGCGACGTCCGGACTTTCAGCAATTTTTAAATTGCAGCGCTTCAAGTGTTATAGTTCCCTGAATGCGGCCAATGAATCAAGTCAGTGCAAGAAAAGTGCACACGAGTGTACACCAGTGTTATAAATGGAAAACGCAATTATTTATTCAAACATTTAAGGAAGGACAAGTTTTCAATTTTACAAATTAGGCTGCGTTCCATTTGAGCACGGACCGTTAATAAACATCAGCGCCATAAACGTCCAAATGGAACGCAGCCCAATTGTCAGTCAACTTTTAACTAGAATTTCATTGAATATGGCAAAATCTGCATTTATAATCATTTAAAATGTCCACCAGCATTTCCAAGCACCCGAATAAATTAATTCGTTACAGATTTCCGTCGGGCTTTAAATTTGGCGTTGGTTCAGCGGCGTATCAAGTTGAAGGCGCTTGGAATGAAGATGGTTGATTAATTATTTTGACAGGAGAGCAGCAAAACAATCATTAAATAACGTGTTTTTGTGTTTGTTTGATTTGTAGGAAAATCTGAATCAACATGGGATTTTCACACGCACAATTTTCCTTCGAAATTCACAGATTACGAAAATGCCGATATATCTTGCGACGCCTATCATAAATACCCGGACGACGTTTCAAATTTGAAACTTCTGAACGTTGACTTCTACCGTTTTTCCATTGCGTGGTGTCGCATCTTGCCCACCGGCTTCCCCAACAATGTTAACCAACCGGGCGTGGAATACTACAAGAAACTAATTAAGAAATTAGTGGACAACGATATCGAACCAGTGATTACATTATTTCATTGGGATCTGCCGCAAACGCTTGAAAATCTAGGCGGATGGACAAATCCAGTAATGGCTGATTACTTTGCGAATTATGCGCGCGTTTGCTTCAGCAATTTCGGTGAGAAAGTAAAATGGTGGATCACTTTAGATAGCCCAAATCAACTTGCGAAATTTGGTTATGGTGATTGCCAGTTTGCACCGTTTACCGATTCAGATGGTATTGGAAGCTATTTGGCAGCGCATACTTTACTCCTCGCCCATGCTAAAGCTTATTGGATCTATAAAAAGGAATTTGATTATCAAAACGGTGCGATTGGGATTGCCCTGGAGTGCCCTTGGTATGAGCCGTATACGAATAGCAAAGAGGACAATGAGGCTGCAGATAGAATGCTTCAAATGTACGTAAGTACTCCGCCTTCGTAATAATTCAAATTTTCCTGAATTTTCAGAAAATTAGGTGATTATCCAAAAGTAATGCGGCAAATTATTGATAAAAACAGTGAGCCAAAATTTTCGCGTAATATGTATACTGGGTTGCATAAATTAGTAACAAAAATAGCGATTTGCCATTGTTAGTTGTGTCAAAATCATTTGATAAATAACAATTTTCTTTTTCTTCGCAATTGGGCTAATTTTCAGTAGATTGGGTGATTACCCAAAAGTAATGCGGCAAATTATTGATAAAAACAGTGAGACAACAATTTTCGCGCGGGAATTTTAAACATTTGAAGGAAAAAGTAATATGTATACTGGGTTGCATATATTAATAACAAAAATGGCGATGCGGCAAATTATTTGATAAAAACAGGAAAGACAAAAATTTTCGCGCGGGAATTTTAAACATTTGAAG
>JARJEB010004573.1:0-20349 GCA_030264535.1 Liometoxenus newtonarum
GCAGACTTTCCAGTGAGAAGAGCCAAATTGTGAAGAAAACATGATAACGAAGATATCAGAGAGCCAATTTTTATTTAAAACTTAGTTAAAACAGTAACCTTTCATCGATTTTGAAGGCATTGTTATGTCCGATTTGATGTGTGAAGAGCCGCAAACGCGTATGCAAAGAGCCGCATGCTGCTCGTGAACCGCGGTCTGCCGACCCGTCTGCTAGAAATTCAAAGTAAAAGAAAATAAAGTGGTTTACGGAAACTAAACTCGATTGGCATTTGAGTCAGGGGTTTATGTCAGACTATATTATCTGACGTCACTTCTGTATCTCAAAGAATGACGTTATTTCTTGATGTTTCCGGTCGAAGGAGTGGAATTCTATGGAATTGTCTAGCCAAAGTTAAAATTAATCAAGAACGGTAAAACATATTTTCCTACTATACAAGCGTACAAATTTCCTAGTTTAATAAAAAAATGTATGTATTTTAGTTCATTATCAATAATTTAACTAACAATGGAGATGTGCCATTCCCCCCAGATGACCTATTTGACCTTTTCGTGGAACAGCTGATCCGGACAGCATGGCGTACAAAAGGATCACCTCTGCACATCCAAGGCTCCAATTGCATTCGTTAGAGTTGCAGAGAACGCAAACGAGAACACGAACTAGAACGAAGGCATTTGGACCCTTGACGATGCAGATGTATTCCTTTTATACGCCTTAGTGGTCCGGAATGTTAGCTCCGTGACATCATCATGACGCAAAGTGGAACATCCCAATTGTGTACTTTTCATATATAAATTATAATACAGCCCTTGTATATTCACAATGTCAAGGAAGCAATAAACTCTTGATAAATATTTTTAGATTTTGGAAGATTTGTTTATGTTATGTACAGTTCTATTACATTTTATCGTTGGTTGAGGATGTCCAAATTATCTTTTACTTATATTTTGCCACATCACTATTTTATTTACTAATTTCATCTCTGACCGTTTGAATAATTTCTATTTAAATTTTACAGGTACTTCAAACAAATTCTGTTTCTAGTTAGTTTTATGTAGGAAGTATTTATTTATTTATTAATAATAGTTTAGTTATTGTCCATTCCTATTATGAAGCTAAGAGTTTGAAAATTTGAACATCCCCCTTACAAATGATTACATAATATTAAAGTTCAGACATTTATTTTTATCCGAATAAATGTCCGGACATTTTAGGACATTAATCATCAGACATTTTTTCAAATAAATGACGTTTCAGGACACTTAAACGATCATCACTCTCTCATTTCCAAATTGTACCTACAATGAAACTTTGGCCTGTTTGAGGTTAATTGGTGACCTTGGGCTTTTACGCCTGTATTTTGACTTTGACGCCAAATCAGCGTTTGTTCCAGTTCTGCCACCGGACATTTATGAAACTGTCGTGTCCACTTAAATGCCCCAATTTGTAGAATGAAACTTTGACATGTTTGAGGTTAATTTGTGACTTTGGGCTTTTATGCCTGTATTTTGACTTTTACGCCAAATCAGCGATTCTTCCACCAGCGGACATGTATGAAAGTGTCGTGTTCACTTATTAAATGTCCCAATAATGTCCTAAATGGATACTTTCCACCATTCAGCTCTACAAAATATGCTTGGAATTGGACCTTTTTTCAAATAAATGACGTTTCAGGACACTTAAACGAACATCATTCTTTCACTTTATTTTTATTCATAAAAATTTCAAATTGTAGAATGAAACTTTGACAGGTGTGAGGTTAATTTGTGACCTTGGGCTTTCATGTCTGTATTTTGACTTTTACGCCAAATCAGCGTTTCTTCCACCACCGGACATTTATGAAAGTGTCGTGTCCACTTAAATATCCCAATATTGTCCTAAATGATCAACTCTACAAAATATGCTTGGAATTGGAAGTTATAGTTGATTTTGTGTATTTTTTAACTTTTTTAGATTTAAATCGGTTTTTCCCTTTTCATTACAAAATATTCATAGTTGGAATGTTAAACGTTAATTTCACTTTTATATCATTAATGAATAATTTACTCGTAAATTCACTAACTCGTGACTCTATCACATAGGTAGGTACTCATTTTTATTTTAATAATGAAATATTAAATTTAATTGGTCTATATATAAATATAAATAGATAAATTATTGATTTAATCATTCATCAATTCAATTTATCCTAATTTTTTCTCCTTTCTGTTTTCGGTATTCATCAAGTAATACTCAAATGATATGAGATTTTATGTATCCGATGTTAGTGCCCATTTATTATCAAATTCGTTATTATATGCTTCACACCTTCGTTAGTCCATAATACTTTTTTTTTGCTTGAAACGTATTGCAATTTCATTATGTGGCTAAGTAAATGTTGATTGTTTCCGATTCTATCGATACGAAGTCGGAAATAAAAAGTCGTTGGATTCGTCATGCCATTCGTCCATCGGCGGGCCGAAACTTTCATTAAAGAACTGATCGATCTCCTTAAAGAGGTGTATCAGCGATTTTGCGCCGAACGTGTGGTTTTCATCTGGGTACACCTGAAATGCAACAATTAAGAGCACTCCTTACAGATAATCGTCTACAATGCGAGCCAATTGAGATGTTCCATGTCAGCAGGTGACAGGTTTGACCTATAATTGACCTACCCCATAAGCAGCTGATCAGTACAAAGATGGCGAATAAAAAGTACACCTCAAACATATCGGGTCATTCCGCTCATTGCTCCATTCGGCCTCGGATGCGGCTCAACTTGCAGGCCAGTCAAGTTCCGCATGAGAAGCGAAAGTTGAGCCGAATGAGCATTAAATGAGCGAGATGACTCTTGGAGACCGTTCAGAATGAGGGAAACAGTTTGGGCAAGGGTAACAACATTGTGATGTCATTTTTGGGTAAGCATTCATTCTGACCGGTTCGGTATAACACAAGGTATAACCTGCCATTTTAAATGTCTACTATCGTTAAATACGTCTTCTGTCATTAGCAATAGTAACAAATCCCCAAAAAAAAGTAAATAAAAGACACATAGGTTAGAATTAAACATCCCAACCCGTCAAAAATTGTATTAAAATCAACTGCGCATGCGTGGGTAATTCTTCCCGCTATCATGTAAGTAGGTTGCGTTTGGGTAACCTTTGAGTAAACACCTCACGCATTCTGAACGAGGGTAATTTTTACCCCGCTACTTTTTAACTCATTTCTGAACGGTTTTATATAAACCTTACCCATACCTTGGGTATTTCTGAACGCGTTCCTAATGTGCTTGAGGTGTATGTTTTTTCCGCCATCTTTATCCCAATCAGCTGATTAAAATTAACTCCGTGAAGTAGGCATGACGTAACGTGGAACATCTGGATAAGCAATTAAATTAATAACTTATTGTTGTATCGTCACATCAAATCGTTATGTTACAATGTTACACTAATTATTTAGTTTTGATTTCGATAATATCTATATGTAGGTATAGATAGTTGAGTAACTTTTTGTTTTGTTGGTGTTTTATATTTTAGGCCAAAAATATATCCCATTCGTCCCTATCAACGCCGAAATACTCATTAAAAAATTGATCAATGTACGTATAAAGGTGCAATTGTGTTTTTTGGTCGAATGGTGCACTCTCGTCTGGGTACACCTGCAAATAATAGTATCAGTTACACATATTGAAGAGGTTTATCGATTTCACTGTTTTGTTATTGCTCGCATTCGCATTGTTTTTTGCTGTTAGCTTGTTTGTAGCAGCTGCTTTGCATTCTCTACAACACAATCATAGACTAAAAAGCTCTTCTGCAAATTGTAATAATAAACAATACAAAAAGACAAGTAAAACAAGTGATTATGTGAGTGTTAATGTTAGCAAAAACACCACTCCTTTCATTACAAAGCGTGTCAGTTGATTGAGTATTTTTGATTCAATGTATTTGCACCGTGTTTGCACCGGTGCAAATAAACACTGGGGTACAATCAAACGTTATTTGCACCGAATGCACCCAATTGCTGCATTGCATCCGGTGCATTGCTTCCGATGCCACTGTAAACTACTCAGAGTAGTGCCGACCTGATCAATATAGTTGCGAACTACTCAGAGGAGTTAGAGTGACATATCGACCGCATTAAATGTATGCAAACGATTGCACCGAATGGGTGCATTCAATCATTGCTTTGCTTTGGGTGCATAAAAGTTTGCACTCGGTGCAAATGCCAGTTTAATCGTATATGAATTTAAATTTACCCGTCTGAGAACATCATTTAGTTTTTACTTTACTTTCTTTTTTGGTCTGACAAATATAAATCTTTTATTGACATAAATCGTCTGATAGCTTTGCATAAATCTTTTATGACTTTCACGAGACGTCTACAGCTCTTTAGATGAAAGTCCGTGCTTCAATAAAAAAAAAACAATGCTTTTAATACTCCCACTCCCACACGAGAGACGTATTATAAAAAGATCTTTGCTTTTATGTAGATGGATGACATATTAATGGATTAATGGATGACATGTTGCAAGTGTTTTAATTTTTTATCGAATTATGCTTGAGTGTAAGTTAGTTTGTGCTAACTTGCTTAAGTAATTAGTATTCTAGAAAGTTTGAACAAGTTATTGCAGTTTAATGAAGTAAATGGAAAGGAAGTCTTAAATTTTTTTACTTACTACTTGTTGGAAAAGGACTCCTTGATCAATCATCGACTTGGCAAACATCATGGAATGTTGTGGATTGACTTTTGTGTCTGCTGTACCATGAATTAACAAATAATTTCGGTCGTTTAGATTTCCTGCGCGTTTCGTTAGGTCAGCACTTTGATATTGTATGAATTGTTCTGATGGGAAACCAAAATATTTTTCAGTAAAATAGGAATCTGAAAAATATCAAAGAAAATTTACTGACGATGCACCTCAATTTCAAATTTATAACAAATTTTAGTAAAAATGTCAAATAGTGACTTTTGATAAAACTTTTGACGTGGCATTCTAATAACCTCAAAAACATGATGTCTAAAGCTTCGTTCTCACTTGCGAATAATCGGAAAAACTTTTGCGAATATTTGGAAATCGCAAATTGATGGTTCTCAGTTTCTCACTGCATAAAATTCTTACGGCGAGGTTGACAGATGTCAGGTAACTTTTTAAAACGGGTGGGGTGAACACACAGGTTTTCAAAAATTGCAAATATTCGCAAAACGGAGGAATAATTTCAACTTTTTCCGATGGCTGTCAAATGGTCCGAATATTCGGAAAAAACTTCCAAGTAAGAACGAGGCTTCAGGCTGCCTATACACATTATTGGTTATGCAACACATTCTTCACAATGCCATATTGGCCGACAGCAATGACGTTTGTGACGTCATATTAGAATGCCTAGAAAAATGTTCATAGCCGACCGACATTCAAGACACTTTGAAGCAAAAGTGAAAACTATGGCAACAAACCAAATCAAATCAAGCCAAGCCAAACCAAACCAGTTTTTAACTTACTGTAATAAAACCAATTTGTAATGGGCGATATGCTAACTGAACAGTTAAGAACTTGCTGAATATCTTGCAATAACAACATGGCAGCAACATATCCTCCATAACCAGTTCCGACAGCACAAATTTTCTCTCTATCAATGAATTTATTAAAGTTGTCTCTCAAGTACGCCAACACAGCAAGTTGATCCTGTACTTCGACTGATCCGATTCTGTAAGAATATGTTGTATATGTTAATAATAAATAATAAAGTATTCAATATCAACTGACTTTTTGAATATCTCCCTTCGCATTTGTTCACCCTGATATCCGGATCCCCTGACATCGATATGTGCGACAACGTAACTCCGTGTGCTGGCTAAAAACCAGGGCCAGGACAATTCCCACTTCTCGGACACCGACTGTGAACCCGGCATAGAGTCGCTAAACCAAAATAGGGTCAAAGGTTATTGCAATGTGAAACGTGTTTGTTGTTTGAGGTCATCGTAAAGCACTTACACTATAAGAATGAGTGGAAATGCGACGTCCTCGTATTCTCTCAACACTGGCGGTAAATGGAGCATCACTTGCGCTTTATAAGTTTCATCTCCGTCATCAATATCGACGTGGAATTTTTTAATCCGTGGCTTTGATAGATTCTTCACTTTATTTCTTAACGATGATGAAGCATCCAATATTACTATCCGATAATTCGTGACTGTTTCAACTAAGAATAGTACAGGGATGTCAGGTCCTAGACATTCTTGAACGTAATATTTAAAATTTTTACTGAAAATCACGTTGTTGTAGTCGCACTTGTAGTACAAAAGCATTGTGTCATTTAAGAGTGTTTCATTTAACATGTCGCCCCCTTCAAAACTAGTGATGTTGAAGTCCACTTTAGGCTGGCAAGTCATGCACGTCCATGCTTGTGTCGAATTCATGTCACCAATTTTGAACAAGTGTCGCACGCCGGGACTATCCTCATTTGTGGCTACAGCGTATCTGGTGTAACAAATGCACTTAATAGATAGGAATTTTTGGGGTTCTCATAATTTCTACTCACATCAAGTGATTCTCCTCATCCCAGCCTAAAATCCTTGTCACTTCGAACGCTCCATGTGTGAGGGGAATCACATTTTTTGCTTGTAGTTGGCAGACATGCATGAAATCCCCGTTGTTACCATCCTTAACTGGACAGCGTATTAGTGCCTGATTGCCGTTATGTGAAAATAGTGGATGGAAAATTGGCTCGGTCCATCCGCAATTGTCCTTGTTAATTCCTACGTCACAGGTTGCTTTTTCTATATGAAACTAAAAACAAAACATAGAAATGAAAATAATTTCAAATGCCATGCCCCATGCCACAATGAAATTTTAAATAGGTAATTACCGTTGTGCAATTATAATTATCTTGCGCTTTGCAATTAAGTATCACGGACATATTTTGACGACGATTTAGCCACACGACCGAAACATCGTTGTCGTTGTAGAAACGGGCGCTCGTTATGTAGCTTCCAATTTCTACGCTATTCGTTGGTTTTATTTCTGATGCTGATATATATTTCAAGGATTTTTTAAGGTTTACTATCCATACTGATGCAACTGGATTATTTGTTTCTACCTAAAATGTCAAAGCTGATAAATACCAAATAGTACACCCATTTGTATCATGGTTTGCACCGGGTGCAATTAGATTTCCACCATAACCTTAAAATTATTTGAATCTGACAGCGATTGCAATTCATCATTGCAACCGGTGCTTTGGGTGCACAAACGTTTGCACCCGGTGGAAATGCCATCTCTGATTTGAATTGTGTTTCTTACCTTAGGATACTTAACCGTTTTAATCTTAGGATATCTCTCATGAGGATTCTTGCTATCATACCAAGGGTACTTATAATCCTCCACTAGTGAATCATTAAAGCTCAAATATAAGAGATTCATGCCATCCGAGGAAAACCAAAGGCTGTGATCAGTTTTCAACAGTTCACTTTCGTACAGCCAGTCCGGGACGCCGCTGTACACTCCATTTGCATGTCCGTTGCTTGTGATTCGGCACACCAAGTCCTTCTGCATAAATGGCTTGTAATAAATGTCATTTTCATAAACGAAGGCGATCGACGAACCATTCGGTGACCACGTAGCATATTGTAAATGTGGCGCATTCTCGTCTGTTTCGTTGGGCGATAAAGGTTTTCTAAAGCTATACTTACGAAGAGATTAGTCAATCGTTTATAACCTCAATTCTAACCTACCTTGTGAGTCTGTCGTAAATGTAGTAACGTGCTACTTTAGTGTGTTCGTACAATCGGACGACGTCCGTTATGAAAAGTACGTACTTTAGGTCGTTCGATATTTTGAAATCAACGGCGTTGTATTGTCTCTAAATCGAGAAAAAAAAAAGAATTGAATCGATTAAAGAAAACATCTGGCAATGTCTACGCTACGGATCGTATCAATTTAAACCAAAGCAATAAATGTTCAATGTGTTATTTGTAACTTAAACTTAAATTGGAAATTCATTTGAGTGCTTTGAGTATAAGGATTCGAAACCAAATCGAATATAATAGAGCTGGTGCTCGAGAAATGAGAACTTCGAAACGCGTTTCGAAGTTATTTTGTATCCAATACCGCATGGGAAGGCAAATAACAAGAGAAACTTACTTTTTGGTTTAGTAAACGATAAAGCCGATAAAACTGTAAACTAAACTCCGTAAGAGAAAGAGAAGTCTTGAAATTTACTTTTCATGACTGTAAGAACTGAAGGAGCAAGAAAAAGACGAAGTGAAGGTTATTATTAATGACTTACAAATGTAACATTCGTAACGAGCACTTCCGTCGTTTGGTTTTCGGCATTGTAGAGCGTAACACCACCGTAACGATCCTGGTAGACGAATTCAATGTCTGTAATGAACAAAAATGTTAAGATAATGAGAAACTAAAGTTCCATTAGTATGGTTAAGTACGAAATTTGTTTGGTGAATTCTCGGAATGTGATGTTCAGTGGCAAAGAAATGCAAATAAATTTTGTTTGAGAGGATTACTTGCTGTTACATGTTTTCATTTTTTATTTGTTTTGTCGTTAAGAGCTTGGCACAACACAGTTGTTTTTTCAATTTTTCTTTTACTTTTTGGGTACATTTTTAAATTGCTGCGCAAGCTTTTAGGTTTGGAACATTTTTCTGTTCTGTGCATTTGTTCTGTTTGTTTCCCATCATTTCGTTTCTGTTGATCCCTGTCTGATGATAACAAATTCGACATTCCACTAGCAATTTCACTATCCGACACTGTACACAAAAGATAAAAGGAAATGTTTTCGTTTTACTAATCTAAATTTAAAAACAAGAAATAGTTCCTTTTACAAATGGAATTAACAAATATGAATTTCCAGCAGTTTGTTCATAAAATAGTAGTTTTTCTACGACTAGTACGGAAAATACACAAATGCGCACAAACAGCAGGCGCGGAAAACGAGTCTTCACAAACATTCCTTACGTACATTCATACTGTTAATGAAACCTCGTAAAGTCAATCACACATCCCGAAGTTAGTAACACTATAGTTACACTAACCTAATTTAGTTACAATCGAACATCAAAGTATCATGTGAATTTCCAGCAGTTTGTTCATAAAATAGTAGTTTTTCTACGACCAGTACAGAAAATACACAAATACGCACAAACAGCAGGCGCGGAAAACGAGTCTTCACAAACATTCCTTACGTACGTTCATGCTGTTACTGAAACCTCGTAAAGTCAATCACACATCCCGAAGTTAGCAACACTAGTTACACTAATCTCATTTAGTTACAATCGAACATCAAAGTATCATGTGAATTTCTAGCAGTTTGTTCATAAAATATATTTTTTCTTTCACAGGTTTTCCTAAATTTGATAAAAAAATCTCTCATGTGCGGCACCAACTACTTTATTGGCTTGATTTGATTCTTCGCACTCTTGCGAAGAATTTGGGGTATTCGTGCAAGACAATTAGGTACCTACTATTTATAGAAATGGTGAAAATTTGATATGAAAAACCATTTTGTGATCCAAATATGTACCTACACAAACCTACAAAGAGAAAGAGTCATCGCTAACCTTACAACAAACGTTCTCTTTTATAATATCACTTGTAAGCTAAGCTGTCGGCGAGAATTTAGAAAGGCAAAAGAATTTGCTGATGAATTCGCAAATTTACGCTGTTATTCGAAAAGCGTGTTCTTTTTCTGAACTACTTAGCAGAATGATGAAAATGTGTGAGGGGGGTAATTACAAAGTGTTGTTTGTGTTGATAAGTAATGGACAATCGACATTTTCACGTGTCAAATTGATGGCAATGCGAAAACAAGAATCACTTCGATTAATTGAAAACTCAACAATCCAAATCAACAAAATGGGACAAAATCAATTCAAGCAATATTTTTTTTTGTAATGACTAAAGGGAAAACGAAGACCTGAAAAATACAATAACAAATGGTAAATGTTTAATGAAATGTCAAATTTTAGCTCCATTGAGTTTTGTGTAGTATACGTAGTAAGTAATTATTCATTCAATTATATTCATCCCTTGTTATTGTTCGACAGTCATTAATTGTAATTAATTCTGAAAATGAAGGGGAATATTTGAAAAAAAATTTCTGGAGTGTTTTATAATGGCGGCCACGTATAGATACCCAAAACAGGATGTCACGTGACGAATTATTTTTCAATTACATATATAGAAGTTTAACTCATTTGCATTGACTCATAAGGTCGTGGTCCGAATTATACTTTCAGTGCTTACGTCGTTCACACTCTTCACGATCACAAACCAAGCTTACAATTTGCACCGGCTTTGTCAGCACATTGTGTCATTTTTTATTTTATCTAACCTTAAAATAAAGCTCTCCGTAAGGAGGTAGACTGGTTTTTATAAATATACTTACGATTTAATGTATGAAAATGAATACAAAACTGTAAAAATATACCAAATATTTCGAACTTATTTGTGAAAGTGATGCAGGAAATTGTTATATTACTGTTGCAATGGTGATGAATGCTCAGGCGCTGCTCGTGAGCGGTAAGTGGTGACCTCATAAATCGTATTTGAGCACTTTGAGCGTCATCCGGACCGCGGTTTAACTATTACAACTCGAAATATTCGCATATGAGCTTACAATTTGGACCGGTTTTGTCACTTTGTGTCACTTTTCAACTTTTCTAACCTTAAAATAAAGCTCTCAGTAAACAGGTTCACTGGTTTTCATATCCGATTTAATGTATGAAAATGAATACAAAACTGTAACAATATTCCAAATATTTCGTATATTCGTGAAAGTGATGCACGAAATTGACATTACTGTTGTAATGGTGATGAATGCGCAGGCGCTGCTTCGTGAGCGGCAAGAGGTGACGTCATCAGTCGTACTTGAGCACTTTGAGCGTGATTCGCACCGCGGTTTAACTGTTACAACTCGAAATTTTCGCATATAAGCTTAAAATTTGGACCGGGTTTGTCACTTTTCAATTTATCTAACCTTAAAATAAAGCTCTCAGTAAACAGGTTGATTATTTTTCATATACTTACGATTTAATGTATGAAAATGAATACAAAACTGTAACAATATTCCACATATTTCGTACTTATTTGTGAAAGTGATGCAGGAAATTGTCATATTACTGTTGCAATAGTGATAAATGCGCAGCCGCTGCTTCGTGAGCCGTAAGAGCTGACGTCATAAGTCGTAATTGAGCACTTTGAGAGTGATTCCAGCCGCGGTTTAAATGTTACAATTCCAAATGTTCGCATCAAGGTAATGTAAACCTCGCATTGATTTCGATTTTCGTTTCGAGTACCATTTTTGAGCAGCAAAACTTTCTCTAGTAATTCATGGGGAAACGGGACCACCGACGCACGCATTATTAAAACAGTAACCAAATAACAACATGTAAACAGATCATTAAAATGTTGTTTTGTTCTATTTTACTTTCGTTAGATTTGGATTGGAAAATTTGAGTAGTAAAATTGATGCATAAATTTGAAATTATAGACAACGTAATGATCACTTATAATATCAAACTTTTGCAATCAATAAACCCAATTAAAATAATAATGTTATAGGATAAGGACTGAAACTTTACTTTATTATAGTATATTATTCAATGAGCCCATAATGCAGGCTATTATACGCGACGGCAAGTTTACGTAACGAGGCGAAGCGAAGCGAGCCGAGCATAGTAAAGCCCGAGCGTATAATAAATAGCCTGCATTTTCATGCAATGGGAAAGTGTTTACTACGCAAGATTATTTAAACACACATAATCGGGTCAGTAAATCAGTTCGAGTAGGTAATAAGTTAAAGTTAAAATTCAAAGCTCTACAAGACCTATTTTGACAGTATTTGCTTAAAATCGATATTTTCCAAATTATTGCTCAATTTCCTTTTGATCTCGAGATAAAGATGCGTTCTTTACCGACCGGTTTTTTGAATTTTGAACCAGGTTGGCGGAATTTTGTTCACAACGGTTTTTGTCGTGATATTGGTATGGTGCACCAATATCACGACAAAACTGCTTTTTCAGACTTAGAGAAGCGGAGATTCATTGAAAACCCTGCACCGCACAACTTTCCTAACACTGCCCTAATATTCGTGAAAATAATATCTCTCGAAAAGAGGAAATTGTACAAAATTTAGTCATATTAAAATGAAATTTTCACATATCCACTTTCCGTTCAAAATCATGATCGACTAGTTGTACGATATCGGTCGGAAAGTTGTGCGGTGCGAACCCGTTCTGTCTTAAATTTATATCATTGAATAATAGAAGACTTCAGAAAACACACCTGCATAAATCATATTCAAACACCCTGTACTCACCTTATTTCAATTTCTCGCCAATTTCATGTTGAACACCCAGTCCATCGTATAAATAAATCGTATTTGACAAATTCTCTCTAAATTGTAGTTGAAACACTCTATATACTGTAATTTTGAGCTTCTGAGCGTCTTCCTTGTAACGTGCATAACATTAATAACATTAAATTCTCTGGCCGTTCACTGTATTTAGATTTTGACTCATTTGAAACTTTGAGAATTAATCTCTTACAAACTATGAAATGTAGGGAATTGGAAATTCTACACTCTACAGGAAAGTATTTTTCCTTATCGCCCAAAATTAATAACTTACCAATTAGTGCAAATTTAACGATGGTATTGGAAATTAAAAAGGTATTCATATGCTTATGACATGCGTAGTAGCACATATAATTGTGTCTCACAGGTTACTTTCTTTTAATCGCCAGCTTACAAATTCTCAATTCTGAGAAAATTCTACATGGCTTTAGAATAGTATGAAATGATGTTTATCACATTGTGCCCATGCTAACTAGTACAAAATTAACTGTCCTAATGTCGTTTTATTTGTTCATTTTATAGGTGCATTCAGGTGACTCTCACAACGAAGTAAAAGTTAAAGCGCACAAATGCGAACAATGTGATCGGCAATTCACCACAGCCTCGAACCTCCGCAGGCACATGGACATGCATAAGGAAGTAAAAGGGCACAAATGCGAACACTGCATAACGGAGTAAAAGCGCGCACAAATGCGAACAATGCGATCGGCGATTCACGCAGACCTCGGATCTGCGCAGGCACATGGACATCCATAACGGAGTAAAAGCGCACAAATGCAAACAATGAGATCGGCGATTCACTCGGGCTTCGAACCTCCGCAGTCACATGGACATGCATAAGGGAGTAAAAGCGCACAAATGCGAACAATGCGATCGGCGATTCACCCAGGCATCGGACCTGCGCAGGCACATGGACATTCATAAGAGAGTAAGAGCGCGCAAATGCGAACAATGCGATCGGCGGATCATCCGGGGATCGGACCTGCGCAAGCACATGGACATGCATAAATAATAAATGATCGGTGATTCACCAAGGATTCGAACCTCCGCAATCACATGTACATGCATAACGAAGTAAATGCGAACAATGCGATGGGCGATTCACCCATTCATCGAACCTTCGCAAGCACATGTACGCTCATAACGGAGTAAAAGCGCACAAATGCGATTGAGTATTCACCCAGGCTTCGAACCTCCGCAGTCACATGGACATGCATAAGTGAGTAAAAGCGCACAAATGCGATCAATGCGATAGGCGAGTCACTCATGCATCGAACCTGTGAAGGTACATGATGATACATAACAGAAAATTATCATACAAATCTGATCAATCCGTTGAATGGTACAAAGAAACAGCTTTAACTTTACCGCGTGCAAAAAATTAAACACAAAGAAATGCGCCTTATAGGTGCATTTCTTTGTGCTTAACTTTTCGAGTTTCGAGTCTCGACTGGGATGAAATTTTATCGTCCGTACGTTAAATCTGAACGCTTGGGACGTTTCCCCAGCGTGTTTGTCCTCGATATCGGAACGACCTGGACGACGTCCAGGCGCGCTCCGGCGCTAAATCGGAACGACCCCAAGTTTCCATCATTGCTTCATGCCTTCATCTGCTGGAGCCCGTTCAGGAAGTACGTTCTCGAGGTAGAGCGATTTTTGGAGAGTAATTCGGTTTTTAATCCTGAGGGCGAATTCGAACGTAGTTCGGAGCATAACTTCATATTTCACATCGCGAGCGAATAACAACCCAATACTAAAAACATTTTACGAGACCTTCCCGGCACATTTTCATGAAGTTTTCGAGCAGGCTTCATAATGAACAACAACCTTGATAAGAATATGTTAATAGGAGTCATTACGCTTTTAATGGCTTGCAAATATGTAGTTCTCGATGATTTAGTACAATCACCATTAAAATCATCTGATGAAGATGAAACATTGATGGTAATTGTGACTGTGACACTAAATCCTAAGGAAAAAGTGCGCCCTGCCATTCTCAATTCATTCCAACTAGAATTCCAACTTGTTCCAAACCTAACTTTTATGCTTGGTAATCGAGGGGTAAACAACGCTTATAAATAACGTACAAATGATTCAAAAGTGTGAATTTTAAAAGAATTCATAATATTTTAGAAAGAATTCACTGTTCACAACCATTTCAACAAATTGTATAACCTAAAAAGATTTAAAATCTATATTGCGCATGCGTGTAATGTGACTTTCTACGCGTATTTTTAAATTCACATGAATTCACATTTTTTTCACATGAATTAACATTTTTTTCACATGAATTCACATTTTTTTACATGAATTCACATTTTTTTCACTTGAATCACAATTTTTTCGCAAGAATTCTCATTTTTTTCACATGAATTCATATTTTTTTGCGAATTCACAATTTCAAATGTTCAGTGAATTCACATGAATTCACAGAAGAATTACCAGGGAATTCACACTAAGTGTACAATTTTGTAACTAGTTGTTCACCCCTCGTTGGTAATTCGGTTTCTTGGGGCTTTTTGGAGTGAGTTTAGCACACATGCTTAATTACTCTCAAAATAACCAGTCCAGATTGAATATGCGGGATCGCGCTCTTGAGTGTTTACTCCGCACATCCTGAACGATCAAGACTACACTCTTGGGAGTGCGCTCTCACATATTCTGAACGCTTTTGGTCGCTCTAAAGCGCGCTCTTGCATCGAGAGCGCAATTCCTGAACGGCCTCCAGCTGTGCTGAGACTCTGAGAGCTTAGGAGGCCGTTCAGAATGAAGGAAACAGTTTGGGTAAGGGTAAGGTAACAACTTTGTGATGTCATCCTTGGGTAAGCATTCATTCTGAACGATTCGGTATAAGCCGCGGTATAACCTGCCATTTTAAATGTCTACTATCGTTAAATACGTATTCTGTCATTAGCGTTTTCGAAACTTTCCATTGTTTCTGAAAAGGTGCAGCAGAAGCAATAGCAACAAATCAAAAAAAAAATATAAATAAAAGACACATAGGTTAGCATTAAACATCTCAACCCGTCAAAAATTGTATTAAAATCAACAGCGCATGTGTGGGTAATTCTTCCCGCTCTCATGTAGTAGGTTGCGTTTGGGTAACCTTTGGGTAAACACCCCTCGCATTCTGAACGAAAGTAATTTTTACCACGCTACTTTTTAACTCATTTCTGAAAGGTTTTGTTTAAACCTTACCCATACCTTGGGTATTTCTGAACGCGTTCCAGGTATTATCAATTCTCATTCTGTGAGGTGAATTGGAAAGACTGCATCAGCACAGCAACTGCTCTTCATAATCAAGAGCAACATCTCCAAGTAGGACCGATTGTTTAAGGAGGATGAATTTATCAACTAATCCATTTTTCACTCACTATGTTGATAAATTGTGCGCAATTTGTCATGTGGTATTAAAAGATACAGATAGCACTTGTTCAATATTTTCTACGCTAGCAGAATTAGAAACCCAGATAAATGTACTGCAAGTACTGCAAGAGGTCTGACTGCATAGGGTGGGAACGTACCTATGCCGTACTCCAGCAGCTAGGGGCCGAGCACTGTCACGTACTCCAGGATTTGAAATTTTCGTGAGCTCGCTTATAGTACGCGCTCGTTTACGTGCCACGGCTCTAGGCGTGAGACATTTATATTTACGGTTTTATATGCATATGTGTATTCTCTCGCTTTTTGATAATCGTTCCATGTTCCCAGACTAAGCAAATTTCAAGTGTCACTCTCTCCACAACCAACAATCAAGTATTTCTAATAGAAAATAACAAAAATTAGTATGTTTCCAACAGTCAATCCTACCAATCCAATCCAAGCTCCGGTAAATAGGTACTTGTTTATATAACAAATGTTTTAATCAAAAAAAAACAATAAAAACTTGAGTATTTTCAAGTTTCCCACAACAGATGTAAATAGAGTAAAACTTTGGCAAAAAAATTGTGGAAATAAAGACATTGCATTAATGTCAATTGAAACATTAAAAAATAAATTAATTTGTGAAAAACATTTTTTACACGTTGACGTTTATAAAAGTGGAAATAGAAAACAATTAAGGAAAACTGCTGTGCCCATAAAATTTGTGGATTCATCAGGTAAGCGAATTATAGTTATGGAAATAAATAAGTTATTAGACATATAGTTGTATACCTATAATATGTATATAGTTAGCATAATTGATGCTAGTCTGACAAATGTTTACTACATGTACTTATTTAACACACATTTACTTATTTAATTTTCAACAGACGAGGTTTATGATATTCCGCAAAGTTCTTCTACAGAGGTTTCGTCTAGAACCACTTTAAAACCACGATGTATTAAAACTTATCTACAAGCACCGGGCGAAGCTTCAACGTGTTAAGATTCATAGTTTCTTCGATATATCGATAAGCAAGATTTACCACCAAGACAAAATAATCCCGAATCATCAACAAGCATTGGCAGCACCAGCAATTTAAGTACCACAATATTAGAAATGGAGACTCCAACTAAAAAGAAGAAATTTTCATCGCCTAGTAGTAGAATCCGTTTACTTTCGAGAAAACGCAAATCTGAGTACGCAAAAAACTTGAGACTGAGAAAAAAAAATATGCGATTGACTCCATCTAATATATTAGACGAATTGGTAGTTGGTAAATCAGATTCAGTTCGCTCTTTTGTGCGAGCGCAGTGTTTTCACACCAAAAGAACCAAATGGTCAAATTCGGATAGACAACTTTCTTTGTCCTTGTATTATAAATCTCCATCGAATTACAAGCATATGTTGCACAATTTAAAGTTTGCTCTTCCAGGAGTTAGCACTATTCAAAGTTGGTTGAAAATTCATTATTTAAGACCGGGAATCAATAATAATTTAATACCAAAACTTAAAATCAAAGGCAAAACGAAGAATGACGCAGAAAAACTTTGCGTACTACTTTTTGATGAAGTAGTTTTAAAAAAAAAAGTTGAGTACAATGCATATAAAGATGTCATTGAAGGATTTGAAAATTTGGGGGAAGTCCGTAAATCGGAAAAAATTGGCAGTAATGCATTAACTTTTTACTTGCGCGGCTTATTGTACAACTGGAAAATATTGCTATTACATATTATGCTATTACATCAGTTGCAATTCTACAAAAGGAGTTGATTTAAAATTAAATATTATGAAAGTGTTATCACGTCTAACAGAAATCGGTTTCAATCCAAAGGCCCTTGTGTGCGATTAAGGAGCAAATAACAGAAAAGCCATTGATTTATTGGGTGCAACAAAAACTCATCCATATATACTTGTTAATGGTTCGAAGATATTTTGCGTGTATGATGTCCCACATTTGTTGAAAAGTATTCGAAACAATGAATTGTGCGATTCTATTCTTTTCTTTTAAATAGGTTTATTGCTACTTACAATAAGTTTAAATTAGAAGAAAAAATCTCTCTTAAAATATATGAATATTTGGTTCATTTGTCTAGGGTAAAGTCAAATTGGTTTGATAATACACAAAGTTGTATTAATCATAAGAAATATATAGTACAATTACTAATCAAAGTTAAATTATTTCGATGTCTACATTGGTACGAAGATATTGTAAATTCACCAAAGAAAACACACAGAAAGGTGAAAATATTGGAGAAATAATTATTTTTAACTTGGTATATTATCAAACCAATTGGAAAATTTTGTCCTTAAACGAATCGGACAAAATTATATTGGACAAAAAAATCATTAAGGTTGTTTTGATGGTCTGTACTGTAGGTATACTCTGTGTCAATATTTATAAATTGTATATTTTGTAAAATACGAATAATCTTTGTTTATTCTTGTCTTTCAAAATATTGATCACACGGAGCAACTTTGATTTCGTGCTTTCGATACTAGCTTGTCGATTCAAAGAGAGCGAGTTGTGTTGTTCATGTTACCACGACAACTCGGTTTTACCACCTCTTCAACACTTTTATGTTGTGATTCCGAGTTATATTGGCAACTCCTGGCCATGGTGGGAGAAAACACAACGTACATGGTGATTTGAACATCTTAACAGCTAACTATAACCTAACTAACTACTGCCAGATAACGTATTACATTCGGCCCACCTGAAAATACGATCGACCTCGATCGGTAGGGAAGTGTACATTCCCCGAAATCAAATCTATACACCGAAACAATGATTTACAACATCCTCCCTTGCATTGGCCCACAAACGTAGACGGGCGGCTTCAAGCACACCATGATATGGTATTTGAGTTTGCTGGCAGTTCTCAATGTCCTCAATCAAGTATCGATCATTGTCTACTACCCGCTGAACCACGAAGGGTCCTTTATATTTGGGAATCAGTTTCTTATAAACTTCGATATTGAAATTGACGTTAAATGTCATCGAAATTAAACAATTCCCACTTTCCGATCAGAATTACTTTTAAGTTAGACGAGTTCTACGAAATCGTAATGTATATAGCCAGAAAGTTGTGCGATGCGAATTTATCACCCCGTATTTTTACAATTCTCACAGTGACCAAATTTCAGCCCGATGCTTTCTTCATCCTCACAATTGGCACCGGGCCCGGATGTTGATTCTCCCAGCGGTAACTTTTCGCTATCGATAAGTTATAGGTATAATCCTTGCCTATTACTGGCCAAATCGTAAGGAGGAAATATAACGAGCTAAAAGTTACCTCTCTGTTTATATTCATATCCATGGTTACAGTTGAAACTTTATCAACCAGACTCAGTCATAGCGTTTTCCATTTATTACACTGGTGTACACTTGTGTGCACTTTTCTTGCACTGGCTTGATTCATTTATAAATCGCCACTGACCCGCTCGTCGTTTTTGTTTTAACACTGGGTGTACACTCAATGCAGGTTCAGTGCAACTTTTTCAGACCGTATCGAGGAGGTCGTGTATAATGTTGGGTTGTGGGTTAATGAAATAAAAGAAGACGTTTGTTGCTATTTGTTGCTTAACAATTTACTGTCTTGATTTCTGTTGTCATATCTATCCTCCTTGTCGCGCCCTCTCTCCATACCAACCTAACTAATGCCAACATAACTAAATAACTAACTAGCCTAATATACTGAGTGATGACAACCCTACATCCCTCCTGACTTTATTCTAAACTCTGTATCGCATCGGTGTACGAATTTTGCGTTTTGATTTCCTAGTTTGTTCAGGATTTCTAACTCGAGTGCGACCTCTAGCCCTGGGCTGTCTTCTTTGTTCAAACGACGTTTCTTCATGTGGTGTTTCTTGAATTGCCGTTTCTTGAATTGTTGTTTCTTGAACTGGCGATTCTTGAATTGTTGATTCTTGAATTGTTGATTCTTGGACTGATGATTCTTGAATTGGTGATTCTTGAATTGGTGATTTTTGAATTGTTGATTCTTGGACTGATGATTCTTGAATTGGTGATTCTTGAAGTGGTATTTCGAAACTTGCGTAGTGATCGACGGTTTTACTTTTGTTGCTAAAGTCCTTTACTTTGGCTGTTTGCTTGAAAACCTTGCGTTCACTGTAGAAGGGTTTGAAGAACGATGGGTTTATTGTAAGTGTTCTTTTCTCGTTTTGGGCTGTTATTTGAGATCCCATAACTTTGACGATCCTGTACGGTAAAAGCTCATACGCGGTGTGCATCTTCGACTATTGTGTTTGTTTACATAAGACAAGATCACCTGTCTTAAATGTGTGTTCCACGCAGCGTAGTTTATTATCTGCGTACAATTTCTGTTTCATTTTCATCCTACGATCTCTAGTTTCCACCCTTTCTTCCTCCTTCATGCTTTCTCTATTTGTTTCAAGGGTTGGTAAGATGTGTCGAACTGGTCGGTTTAACATAAGTTTGAACGGTGATTGACCAGTTGTAGGGTGTGGTGTGCTCCTGTAATTGAGCAGAAAATCGTCTATATGTTCACGCCAGTTGTTACTTTCTATGTGAGCGCAGACGATTACTTTCTTGAACGTCTTGACAGTTCGCTCAGCTAGCCCGTTGGCCTCTGGCCAGTAAGGTGTTACTCTGTGTGGAC
>JARJEB010004582.1:0-17625 GCA_030264535.1 Liometoxenus newtonarum
TAATGCAGGCAAATTATTAATACGCTCGGGCTTTACTACACTCGGCTCGCTTCGCGTCGCCTCGTGTCGTAAACTTGCCCTCGCGTATAATAGCCTGCATTATAGGCTCATTGAATAAATATACTATTAATAAAATGTAAATAAGTATTTAATTTTAATGCAAACGATTTTTAATCATCTTTACTGGTAATTTTTTACCGTTGCAAGAGTTGTCGGTTATTGCCGGTATTAATTAAACAATACCCTTATTTGTAGCGAAACGTTATTATTTTTTCGTTTATTTTTTCGTTAGTGCCTGAATCCATTATTGGTTTCGGTTCCAAGCCCTGCAACTAAACAATTCACCATTTAAAATATTCATAGCAACTCAATATTTCATTGTGTTGGACGGGGTTATAGTGTTTGCATATAGCACGAGATTAAATTTAATAACACTAAATTGAGATGAACCATATACGAATAAGGTCATTGTTGTCGACCCTTTGGCTGTCGTTTTCTTTTCCCTTGTATATGCCGACAATGATATAGGTCCCCGAATAATGCCACATAATTCTATCAAATCCTCGTAAAATGACAATGAAAGCTGAACCAATGGTGTTTTTCGAATTGTATCGTAACGCAATAAAATTATTTTATAGTTGATGAAAATGAAAATGCATCCTAGCAGGGCGATTTGCGGGAAAACATAAAATATAATTCGTTTTTCTTTCCCATTTTTTAAGCGTTTCCTTTAACATTAAATGGGGAAGCAGATGAAACGTCAACACCAACGTCAACAACAAAGCAGTCTGATGATCCATACGATCCAAATTATGCCTATTGCTTTGAATTCACATGGCTGGGCCCCGATTACGACAATACTATCGAGTTTAAACAAACATGTGAAGAATATTTGGATGAGAAACGAATCGCGGAATTCATACCTTGTCGACAACCTTTAGTAATTACAAGTGAGTACGAAAACCTGTCATTCCTAAAATTGCATTAAATATTTTGTAGACGACAGCAGTTTACCGGATTTGGAGTATCTATGGACACACTACAAGAATCGAATAGTACGCAAACAGCGAAAGGGCGACGTTTGTGTAAAATACAGTTTTATGTTCAATAAAGAAGGTAAAGTCATGCATAGACTCAAAACCGGGCCGGTTTATCCATTAGGCCACGGGTCGGCAGACCGCGGCTCGCGAGCCGCATACGGCTCTTTGCATACGCGTTTGCGGCTCTTCAGACATCAACTCGAACATAACAAAGCCTTCAAAATCGATGAAACGTTACTGTTTTAAAAGTTTTAAATAAAAATTGGCTCTCTGACATCTTCGTTATCATGTTTTCTTCACAACTTGGCTCTTCTCACTGGAAAGTCTGCCGACCCCTGCATTAGGCCAACCTAGGCGATTGTCTAGGGACGCTGAAAAAATCAGAGTTAATAAACTAAAATCCATTAACTATTTTTCAAATTTTTTGTATTTATCTAAAAGGACATACAGTTAAACAGGCGCATTGCGCATTTGTCAAATCGCTAGGCTGCTTCAAATGTCTAAACCGGCCCTGGATCGACTATAATTCAATTTACTTTTTGCATGCTGATGGTTTTACTTGACAAAGTTAGTATGGACATATATTCTATGCAGGGCCGGGTTAGCTTTAACTTTATATTTAAAATAATAATAATTACACAACAATTGAACAGGGCTTGGATCCGGTAAATAATAGCGGTAAAAAATACCAGTAAAGCTATTATTTTTGTTGATGACACCTCTTCCGTTTACCGGTATTTTGATAACGTTACCGCGCGCATCGCATTGGATATATTTATGTTAAAATTCACTTATTTATAAAAGCAGATGTTTAAACTTTTATTACTTAATAAAATGTAAAAAATATTGCAGGGTTAAGGCAGGTTAAGGCAACCGATTTTTAATAATTTTTACCGGTAAAAGAGTTACCGGTATTAATTATACAAACCCGTTATTTGTAGCGGAAACGCAATCGATATTGGTTTCGGTTCTAACTTCTCTAATATAATAAATATTTATTTTTAGTAAGTAACATCACTTATATGCGTTCGAAAGTATTCGCCGTTAACGAGGGAGCAGTAACAAGCGGCTGTTATACACAAAATCATGGAGCAATCGAATCCGAATTGTGCATATGTGAACCAACCCGAGGTGGCTATCGGCCATGCAATGGTAATCTATAAGTTTCAAGCAAATCAGTTGGTTAATATCCATGCTCACTTAAATTATCTATGTTATTATATTCATCGCCACACACATAAGGAATACTTCATTTAAGTTTGAATTATAATAGTGTCCACAATGTTTCAATGCTTTGAAATCTAATACATGTATTAAAGTTTGTACTAGCTCAGTTACAGAAGACGTTCTCTAATAAGGCTATCTACAAAACTGTCACACTTTTTTTCATTATATAACAGTGTGATATGTCCATCTCCTTCTTCCTCGTTATATGTTCAATGGAGTAATAGACAAATGTTGTTTGAGTTGCATAGATTTTGAGATAGTTCGACTGTAATCTCGCGTTCGACCGTTTGACTTTGCATCCAAGCATTAGTGATTTTGTGATTTAAATTGGCTTATTGTTTCTAAAATATGATGGTGGATGTGCGAAAAATAGTATTCGCAACTCTTTGTGTTGAGAAGGATCTTATGAGCGAGAGTTTTGCTAGCACGAGCGAAGCGAGTGCGAGTAATAAAACGAGCAAAGTAAAGACCACACTTCCCAAATAATGTCATTTCACTTTGAGTCTATTCCATAATGATATACGAATTTGCGATCGTAACTAAGCCTAATATTGTCATCAGTATATTATGAATGAATGTGCATGTATGGATGAGTTCTACTATGTAGTGAACTAGCTAATGTAATTCCCTTTGGAAATCATGCGTACACGATGATATGCTCTCTAGACACACTCCGTTTCCGACCCCTCGACGACGACACCCACAAATCGTCCCTCGGTTTTAGCCGAAGGACACAAAGTGCAAAGATAAGGAATAGTGCGTTAACGACAAAGTTGAGCCGGTTGGGTAACGACAACACAACAACCCTCTGACATATCATACCAGCACAGCACGACATCAAACAACGTAATAGGTACCATGTACTCGGGGCTCGTTATCCTACCTACCCCTAGCCGCTAGGGGTAGGTAGGATAACTAGGGCCTAGCGCATTAGATGTGAACCATCGTGATATAAAATTTCGCCCCTATTTTGGAGCTTCAGTTTTAACCAGTGGTATAGAGAAAAATAGACTTTGTGACAAATGCTGTATTGAGTTTTCTGTGCTGTGATGCATTAATCAGATGAATGGTGAATGTTATAATAAATTTCAACGGAGTGTGTTGGAAACTTCGAAATTTCTAATTGTAATGGATTGTTTATGTGTTGTTTATTATAGTTGTTTACATTTAGCAATAAAAGAATTTAATTGTGTTGTGGAATGTATAGAATCATTAAGTTGCAGAGCAAAAATGTACTTTGTATATGTCATACGGAAAATGAATTGTTTGTTCTTTTTTTGCGATCCAAAAACATACCCGCGGGAGTAAAGTTTTAATGGACGAAGGCTGACTATGAATACCAAAAGAAGATAATACAATTTTGTGCTTTATTTTTTTTATTTGCAAAAAATGCGGCATGCAAAGCAGACGACTGTTTTTTGCAAAAGAGAAATGCAAAATCTCGACCAAATGAAAAAATCACACCATGCATTTTACAATGACTATAGCTCTTATGAGTTTTCTATTTAATGAATATATTTTTCTTGTACAGGATCTCTATACCTATATATTTAACTTAACATAACTTTGTTTCCTTTTACCCCCTCGCGCTAATAAAATATAAGTAATCTGCGATTTCAAAATTTACACTTTTTGTTTTAATTGATATCAGAAGTAAGAATTCCTAAGACATCCAGTATATGCGCTTATATATTTTCAGTCTGAATGCTGAAAGTTTATATTATATTTTTTTCAAAAAACCCTTTATTATAAATCCCTAAATTATGCATGGGAAAAACGATCTCCACTTTACATCCCAAAAGAGAGGATTCGTTCGTTGATTCGGATGGTTGGTGGAGCATACCTACGAACAGTAGTTGAGAGATTTAACGTTTTGTAGGGGGGTTGAACGAGTTTGGTTGCTTACGCACAGAAATGTGTTTTGTATGCGATTTTTAAGGCTTCAACAACTTTTTTACGACGAAAATTAAATCAGCAAGTCGAATCGCATAACTCAAGTTCTTTTCAAATTCATGTCGGGTTTATTCATTGGAGTACCTGTAAGAACAAGAAAATGAAATATATTTTTTTCTGTCATATTATAAATTTATTAACAATGCTGTTGACTACCGAATCAATATAACATGGCTATTTTATTTTTAATTTGCATTATTTTTCTCTTTGTGGTGCCATACCCGATTTCGGTCGTCTACACACAGAAATTCGCTTGTGAGTACGTCGGTATCGCGTCAATTGGACGCGGTCAATTGGACGAGCGACAATTGGACGCGGTCAATTGGACGCGCGACAATTGGACGCGACGACAATTGGACGAGCGACAATTGGACGCGTGGTCAGACCCTATTGTGGTTAGCAGAAGGGTAGTGCCAGAATACAAAACGTACTTTGGTTTTAGCGTACGCGTTCAATTGTCGCGCGTCCAATTGTCGTACTCGTGCAATTGTCGCGCGTCCAATTGACGGCGTCCAATTGTCGCTCGTCCAATTGACCGCGTCCAATTGACGTATAACCGAGTACGACGTACGAAATCACTTCAAAAACAACTTTTGTGGACTTGTAGGCAGCCGGATACGCTGGGTTATGTTAACATTGCGGTCCGTAAGATTTGACCTGAAAACATTACTTGCATTCGGTTGATGGTCGAAAAGAAAAACTAGCATCGATTCTTGGTGCGCATTCTTCAGTTTTACGTATTAAAGAAACGGAAATAATATATTTTCGTGATGTGACTATGCGATCCCGAATCGTTAGAGATGTTGTGAAACATCTATAAGGTGCAATCGAACCAGAACCCGAAAACAAATGTAATAAATAAACCACATATCCGAAAAACAGATGCGCACATGTTATGCTATTGACATCAAAATTAATGTACATAATTTTCCCTATAGAAAACGGCTGAACAACACGAAGCCATATAAGAAGAAAAAAAAAGTATGTATATCAGAGGATTGTAGGCAGAAAAACCGAAATACTGAAAAGTTCATGCGTGTTATCCGTTATTCGGTTTCAGACTTTAGGCACGCATGGTGCACAAGGGTCGAAAAAAGACACGGGAAGATGGAAGAAATCGCCGAATCGAACAGAATGCTTAAAATAAAGCAGCAAAAAATGGGGAAACTGTATGGAAAAAGCGTAGCGGATGATTCACCAAAGCGAATGGGAACAAGATATTATTGATATGAAAAAGTGAATGGAAAGATTAGTGGCGTCGAAACAAAGTTACAAATCCGTATAGAACTTAACCCAACTAGAGAAGTGAGTTGAGGCTTGACGATTCCGCCTCACTTTGGCCGTTCAGACTTCTTCCGGCTTCTTTTCACTTCTTTTACATCATCTTTTTGTATTCTTTTATGCATAATTTTCTATATCTATCTATCGCTTCATGGTTCTGCGCTTCTTTGCATTATTCCATCCATTTTTTGAGCAGTGTTGATGGTTGATGCTGGACCACTGTTAAAATTTAGACTTTAGACTCATATAAACACAAGAAAGAAGTTTATTTATATATCACAATATATTCATTTCAATATGAACTAAAGAACATTTATAAAACCAATTTTGTTTGCAAATAAAGTTCGCTGAAAATGTGCTTCATGGAAAAAATCACTACGGCTTCGCACCGCACAACTTTCTGCCCATGGCCTCAATTGCTAACTGTACATAAATTAGTGCACTCAAAATGTAAAATGTGATATCCACTTTCCGATGAATATAAGTTCCACGATAGGAGAGTTCCACGAAAGCTCGTACATGATCGGAAAGTTGTGCAGTGCGGAATCGTAGAGGAGACGTTCAGTGTCAAGAAATACAATTTTTTTTCTTGCTCTATCATGACAAGATGCATATATTTCTTCTCTATTTTTCACGACAAGACAAGAACAGTCAATTCTAGACAAGAATTCTTGTCTAGTGTCATCCTAATTGAAATGATAACTCAAATCTGAAGAAAAAACCTGAAAACCCGTAAGACTCGTAAGAAATTGAAACTAGTCTCTGAGATTATACTATAGCTGGTTTTATACTATCAGATTTAGAGTGGGAAGTTTAATGAATGAATGAGTAATTTTAATAATTTTTACCGACTAATTATGTCTGCAAACAAAAAGTATAGAGACCTCCAGAATGAATCACCATGTGTACCTTTGGTGGTCGGAAAATTAAAAGAGGACATAGAATCATAATAGGTATGATGCTATGGGTATTGATGAAGGATGTAGGAACATAAGAAAGCGAACCTAAATAAATATTGTCTTTTCATTATTGAATTGTGTATTTTTGTATAAGCGTTTTAGACTCTTGAATTTAGATATTTATGCAATTCATGAAATATATAAAATAAAGGAAGTTTTTCATACTTACTTAAAAAAGGAACTTTATTTTATAAATTCCGGATTTAAAACAATGCCAACTAATTATATAATTATTAATTATGAGACAATACAAAAATACTGTGAATTCAAATTGTTCAAAATTATGTCGCATTTCATATCATTTAATGTTTTATGTATGTTTTTTTAAATTTTTAAACAAATTTGACTTTAATTTTAAGCTTGTCACACGTAAATATGATTTATTCAACTGATAAAATGCTTTTAACTCTACCTCTGAAAAAATGCTTTTCCTAGTTTTCTTTGTAATTCTTTTTCCCAACTTGTCACAGCTAAAATGCGAAAAAACTGTTTTTACATGCCATTCCCTAGCCGGTCAAACGACGAGTCAAGAAAATATTTAAATAACCAACTCCTTTCAAAATCCTACCAAAAACAACTTGTAGGACTAATGCAGGGCCGGACTATGCCTATTGTAGGCCCTAGGCACTTAACTGAAATTTTGCAATTTTTATTTTGTTGGTGACCAAAAAAAAGCTCTCAAGTCTCCAGTTCTGAAATTCTTTTGGGTGACCAAAAAAAGTCTCAAGTCTCAAAGTTTTCAAATTTTTATTGTTGGCTACCAAAAAAAGCTCCCTCAAGTCTTCGTAGGCCCTCCAAATTTTCGTAGGCCCTAGGCACAGGGCCTAAAGTGCTTTATGGATAGTCCGGCCCTGGACTAATGGAAAGACTTATAGCGAGTAAGATGGAAATCCAGATCAATTGGAAGTAAAGACCACTATCGCATTGCATAGTATGGTGCAAGTTAAGAAGAGTTAAGAAGATTTAGATCAGGCAGCCAAATCACGGCAGCAAAATTCATTTTGTTCGTATTTCTTTCTTCATAATGAGTGTTCCAAACAATGATCAAATTAATTACAATTACAAATTAATTCAATCGCTACGGGTTCCCACCGCACAACATTCCGAGCATGTACTAGTATCCGTTAAATTCTCGGATAGTATAATTTCCAATTTCCGATAATAATTATTTCCTCCGTCGGAGATTTTTTATACGGAGCCAGGAGCCTAGTCATTTTTTACTCAGCTTTTTCCAAGTGTTAGAGTGGCTCCCTAGTAACATCATGTTATATTATGTTCGGCGGCTGTTTATTATTTTGGTGACTATTGAAATCTTATGAAATATCTTCAATATTGTCCGGTAAAAGGGACCTTTATCTGATGTTCATAAGGAAATTAGAAAATAACTCACAAAATTATTTATTTTAAGCAAAATTCTTGTAGAATTTTCAATTCACTACATTTTCTAATTCCTATAACATTATTTCGTAGGTTGTATTTTCGGGTTTTCATTTTGAAATTTTTTTAGAATTCGGAATGGAAGACTATTTGTCGGCATGTTGTGGGGTATGTCCATAGCGCATTTCTTCTTTTATGCCCCGTTTAGTTGAGAAGAGTGCGAAATGAAATTTGGCCCTTTAGTGTAGTCAAAGAGCCGCACTGCCTCACTGCCCGTCCCCAAAGCCTTTCAAAACTGCTATAGCTTAATTCAACTAGAATAAACTCTCAAAAATGTCGTTTCACGTTCGCTTTTCCTGTGAAACTTTTGAGACAATTCTTAACTCGAGAACTCTTTTCAGATTTGAACTTTAAATCAGATTTTAATTACTTTTATAGGAATATTTCTAAATTAGATTCATTAATAATATTTTCTCTCTCATTGCCCATCGGATATATTTAATGCGTTAAGCACCCCCCAACTAACACAAAAATTGCACTTTTAGCCGTGTCAGTAGACGTCCAATATAATTACGCATAGTTAAAAACGCGGCAAAATCCACCATGAGACTGGTTCTTATTATGCCGAGTAGACGGTTTTAATTGGATAAATAAGCAATTTTTTTAATATATTGCATATTTTCCCGCGGCCTCGGGTTTTCTTGTTAGTAAGTTTTCTCGCTTCCTTATTCAACGTAGGTATGCGTGGGTGTGCAGACTATATTGTATTTAGAAGTGATGGGGTTTGATGTGAGTGCGAAAGCGAACTAAGAACTTGCACTAACAGCTTAAGCAGCACACCAAAACGAGAACAAACGCGAAACTGCAGGCGGAGAGCCGAGAGTATTACGAGATGGAGATGCAATCATTACGCTGGCGTCTAACAACGTATGTAAATCCGGCCACAAAATGGTATGTATATAGCGATATTATGCAAATATAGTGGCTCCCCAGACTCGAGAATCCGCGATATTCTTTGTGCTTTATTATAAGTGCGATTCGACCCGAGTTCCATGTGTGTATGTATGTTAGTGAATGCTATTTCAGAATCGTGCTCCTGTTGTTATGTTATACCCGGGTCTTCCAGGTTACTGCCACTGTAGTACCACTTTTTCCTTCACTATCATCTAACTTCCGAGTTCCGAAGAGCTCATTGTTTGCTATACGCCCGGCTAAGTTTTTTGATTTCAAAAATCAGCAAAAAGGCCTATTCTTAAGATTTATACTACCTTCATAGTTTCCACGTTCGAATTTGTAATTTAAAAACAATCCTGTCCATCTGAAGACGCTGATCGTATTGCATATGCAAGTTCAAACATGCCTTGTTGAAACTGCATCGTATAGTGGAGATCATGAATATGGTACTGCAACGTTTGCACTTTGCGAGTATAGATTAAGTGGAAAAGCTCGACGAATAGCGCTAGACTAGCACAATGCAATTTTAAACCATCCGAGGTTCATTCCACGTTAATTCACTAGCGAGTGCGAGTTACCGCCGGGTAACTACTATAGGTACTATACGCCAACTATTATGAGAAATAGTACAATAGCTTCCAGCGCTTTATTTATTATATCTTGGACTTTTGTTGCCAACCTGGCTCTTCCTTGTATGTATACCATTATATGCTATATTGTTTATGAAAACTGACTTGTACAAATTATATTCTTGAAAATTATATTTTTTTGCTAGGTTTTTTAGACGAAGTGAATAGAAATTTACTGATACATGTAGACCGGTACAATAGAAATCGAAAATATTAATACCAACATTCTGGAAAAGTCATGGTGTGTCCCCACCAAGAGGTCCTCAAAATTCAATTTGTGGTGATAAAGAAATAGCTAAATTTGCAATGTGATGGAACGGGGGCGGTCTCTATAGGCAACTAGTCGGGCGTTCCTCTTCGTGGACATTCGTGTGCTCGGGATAACGATTGGGTTAGTAAGAAAAGTTTAATATTTTATCATTTTCTTTCACAGAAAAGAAAATTCAATATTTGGTCACTAATTCTTCATTTTTGGCAAAATCCGCAAAATGATTCTTGATACGTGGTAAACTGTCGTAAAAATCTATCTTTCCTCGGAATAGTCTCGCTGTGCCGCCCATTGTGCTTCCCGACTTTTACGAGACAACGTGAATTGTACCGGAGGTGAAATTATGGCGTGTAACTCACCAGGAAAGTGCGGATGTGTTCCATATGCTACAGCGACAAAAACGTTTTGCCCGCCGAAATCTTCCGTGATTCAGCAAGTAAGAGAATCTGGTAATCGGCAACCTTACCATTTGGTTTAGCGTCGGATTGCCTCGATTTTGGGCAGCGTTCATATGCAACCATCAGTTGTTCATAGCTCTTTTCGCAATGCTATTTTCGTTCTCTTCGACTCTCATGTCAGAGTTGCAACTGGCAAGTGATTATGCTAGCGAGGCAGGCTACGTGTCTAATCCATTTTGAAAGGGCACATGACATGGTAGAACATAGAATTGACTTGTTGTACAGAATTCATGTCTTGACAATTCTTGTAATTGAGAAGGACTGCAGGATGATACTGTCCGATTCCGTTATTATGATGGATTCCAATTGACTACCCGCTACACGACGATGTGCGAGCTCATAACATCCGAATGTGGTGGGTCTTAGCTGGTTGCAGTAATTCCGGTGATGGGGGTTGCGGTCCATCATACCAAATTCGAAGTGAAGACGTTAGACATAAGATTCTGTTCGGTGTTCTTTTGTGATATTTGCAAGTATTTCGTGAAGATCCTCATAGGACTTCGATGGTTGAATAATTCTACGGGAGCTCGAGGTTTATGCGAATAGATTTCCATTCGCATAAATTGTCGTAAAATAAATTTCCATCTAACGAAATTTCGACAGTCAATTTGCAAACTGTTGATTACTCAGGTTGGAGACTGCGCATGACTAGGCCCGTACTGTGAAAATCTACTCCTTTAGCTAAATTTATAGAATAGGTAGGTGCAATGTGCAGGTAGGTCGCATTCCTTTAGATCGGGGGTCTCCAAACTACGGCGATCAAGCCGCCCGGCGGGCCAGAAATCCCCGGTATTCGGCCCGCCATAGTTTGTTTTTATTTCATTGCAAAAATAATAAATCATCAGAGAAGGGAAGATGAAGTGATGTGATAAATTAGATCTTCTTTGTTGAAAGATGAATATTTGGTATCACATACTTTTAATATGTTGTTAATTGCGACTAGTTTCGAAGCATCCAGTACTCATCTTCAGGCACTACAAGAATCATACTAACACAAATTAATGATAGTTGATATTAATTTTTACGTATTACCTCGTTTGTGACACCGTTCATCTTACCTATTGGTACGGGATTCGTCATTGATTCATGCAACATACATCAATCAATTATCAATTAAGATCTTTAGTTACGTCGCATAGGTGAGTGACACTTTTAACCATCTCACACTCTCCGATGGTATTTCTCTGTTACAAGGCCTTAATTACAACCAACTGCAGCCCTATGAACTGCTTTGTTCTTTGATGTCGTCGTTGTTTTACGGCGTTTTCTCGTTTTTTCGTTAAAAAACGCAATCGACTTGTTTGCTGTCCGTGGTAATTATTGAAGCGTACTGCTGACTCATGTGTTGTCTCCGGCTTGATCTTCACATCTTTCCTTTTGATTTTAATTACAATCGACTCATTTACGACGTGTGAACATATTTTTAACAAGTCTCACTACTTTTGTACCTTGGAATGATTGGCCCTAAGCATTTTGGTAACAAATTTAAATTTAATTGAATTTAACTTTAATTTTAATTTTATTACAAAGATTCATTCGTATCATCATGGCTCTTCTAGCCGCTCTTACTAATTCTAGTTACGTTGTTCTCTGCTGATTGAGCACACTACTGTATTGCTCACCTTGATGTTTATTTCAAGTCATTATAATATAAATTAATATCAACTGTCAGTAATTTGTGTTATTATGATTCTTGTAGCGCCTGAAGATGAGGCCTGGATGCCTCGAAACTAGTCGCAATTAACAACATATTAAAAGTGTTTCAACAAAAAAGATCATAAAATAATAATCAGATGTTTTTATTTAACGACAAATTGGTATGATGAGCTACTAGGTCTTGGCGCTTGGGACTTAATGGAGGAGCCCTTAGGCTAAAAAGTTTGGAGACCCCTGCTTTAGATAATCTACGTGCTTATAAGCACTTATGTCCTGTTTCATTATTTGAAAAAGCGTTTTACTCAAATCTGATGCGCACTGGTGCGCCGAGTCAAAAACAGTTTTTAAGAACTGAGGTTTTTCCGTCAATTTAATACCAACGAGCTTTTTTCCTTCTCTTCATCCAAAAAAGAATTAATGCCAATATTTTCTGAAATAATGAAAACAACTCCCGATCATTTTTGCACTTCTTGCTTACGAATGCTAACGGAACACACTTCTAAAAGCTCTCGTTAGGGTTCACAATGCTTATAAGCGCCTATGCTTACACGCGTTAACAGAATACGACCGTAACTCTCTCTCTCTCTCTCTCTCTCTCTCGCTCTCTCTCTCTCTCTCGCTCTCTCTCTCTCTCTCTCTCTCTTGTATTACTTTCCCGCACGTTTCCCAAATTTGTAATAGAGAAAAAAGTTTGAACAATTTCTTCATAATCGTTATCCATTTTCGGTCTTATCACAATATACCTACTCATTGGCACCCATTTTTAATTCCCGTTTAATCAGACAATTAAAATTAACGCATGGCGTTCAGTTTAGAAAAGACGTAAAAAGCATCTCAAATTTGCTAAATTCGATTTGATTCGCGGGCAGCATTGTTTAATTGCCTCCATGGAGAGTTTCTAGCGAGAAAATACATTGTCATTAAATTTAAATGTACTTTATATGTAGGCCTTAATTTTTTTTATTTCTATATGTTGACATACTCCAATGCAGTAAATAGATTACATTTTCATTTAGCTATAACTACGTAACTAGACGATATAGTTATCGGTTGTTTAAAGCGTATCCCACAATATTATAAAATAATCCTTTTCCCATCCTTTGCATTGCAACGCATTATACCTATAACTACAACGTAGTGAGATTCTATGGGTTTCGGGATTATGTGCATTCTGACATGCTTTATTACGAGCAGCCCTCCATTGTTAAAACGATATACTCGTCTTCACAGTTTCTCCTAACGCAAATACTACAGAATAGTTGAACTCTAATAATAATAAAATGAAACTTTGCTTTTATACTACAGTATACCAACTACCAAGCAAGTTGCATTCTATTCTATTTTGTGCTTACTCTCTTGTCTACTTTGACTTTCCTTATTGTTAGATTGCTAAGTCGATAAAGTAAAGTTTACTTCCCCAATGGTCGTCATGCATTACTCAAAACAATTGCAACTTATTATACTTATCATGGCTGGAGACTGTGAAATAAGTTTGCAAAGAGGATAATTAAAGTTTTGCAACGTTTCCACATTTGCAGTATTATTGTGTCAAATCTGTGGGCTAGTCGTAATTTGCAGCAAGAAACTTAAGAACATTGGGTTGAACTTTACTCCTTATCCTGTTAGCATTTAAAATGCAGAGCATTGCATTTTTAGAAAGTATATAAATTGAGTGTCCATATTGTAATCTAAAAAATTGGCACGTGTGAACAAAATTCCAAAATTCGAAGCAACATTTGTATCTTTATATATCTGGCTGGGCAACTGTCCCTCAAACTTAGACTGGGAGTATAGTTGAGATATAAATTGGCAGTCAAAGAAGAGACCGTTAATTTACTCCTAGATTATCATATAGATCGAAAAACTTTTCTATATTTATTGATACGGTTTAAAATAAATTGTAACCTGCAAAACTCGCATATATAAATGGAGGTACATACACAATAAACTACTAACAATTTTAGCTTGCACAATTGTATTTTTTCTTTATTTTTGTTATTTTATATTTCAGCAAAATTGGTATTCGTGTTCGCAAATTACAGAATATGCACGACCGTCGAAAAAGTTTTGCAAATTCATTGAAATAAATCGAACATGAATTAAAACACGTAAACATCATTTACATAAATGAATCATTCATTTTCCATTTAGGATATGATGATAGCCTGGTAGTTCTAATTCATTTTAATCATACTTAATTTGAATTCGGATTAACTGTTCAGTTCAGATAAAATAATAACAATACTATTTACGAGTTATACAGGATGTGAAAATATTTTATTTTTTCGTCGTTGCTAAACTTAGCTAACGAACTGGTCACATTATTTTCGTTATAATATGTAGAAAAACGTAATCTCATTTCCATTTTCCGATCAAAATTACATTTACTATCGACGAGTTCTACGAAATCGTAGTGTGTTTGGTTGGAAAGTAGTGCGGTGCGAATCCGTGCCGATTTTCTAGAAATACATAGCTACCAGCTAGTATGGTTTTTTTACTAGATTTAGGTGAAGATTTCCCAATGATTGCCAGCACATGGTGGTTGATGAATCATCCAGCATTCCTCAGTTTCTCGAGCAAAGCTTACCTGCAGATCTTTTCTTTGATCCTTTGCTTTAAATGTTTAAATGATACTGTTTAACTGTGTTTGGAGCAACACCAAAGCAAATGGCATTATATCTATACGACCCACGACGTGTTGCTCCTTCCTTCACGTTGAAAATGCTCCAACTTAAATGAAATGATTGAGGAGAAAGTTTGATTGTGAATTTTGCTTGGATTACGATATTAGATGTTTCGTATTTTTAGTTGTCCAGGTTTAACGCTTTATGTAAGTACTTGCAGTAGACGAAGATATACTTGATTAAAATTTCTCTTTACTCTCCTTAGACGACCACTGATGCGTATATAGAGCTTGGGAAAAAGAGCAGGATTGATGGCCGGAAAGGTATGGTCCTGACCGTCTATGTGTTCACAAAAAGAAATAGCGAAGATCACTTGTTGAATTGCCTTTGTTCCCTTTCGTTGTGCTTTGCTAGTTGGTTCTTGTTAGCGAACGTATATCTTTTCTCCGCATTGAAGTCAAACTGTCCCCTATCTCTAGACTTTCCGCTCAGCTCCCACTTTTGAACATAAAGGATGCGACAGTTAACGAGTAGCGCAAATGGGCACATGTACAAAAGATGCTTCTAACTCAGAATCTCATTTTCGAATATTTTTTTCGATATTAATTTTTCCTCAAATATTCATAAGTTAATGAGGTAATCATCATAGTGAAATACCTACCTACATACAAGAAAGAGAGAATTTGAAAACTCCTTACTCATATAAATTTATATGTGTATTTCTATCTGGTTGTTAACCATAACCAGTGGGAAAACATTGAATATATTGTTTAATAAAACTGAATTATGACATACATTGTAAACGACGTAAAGTTCGTGGATGTTGTATAAAATTTGGCAGGAGAAAAATGTTTGACGTAAATGAGTTTGTCTTGAATTTTGGTGTTTGTTCTGATATGGTAGGAGAATCTCATGCGTAAAATGGTCAAACGATTCCAAAAGAACGCCAAACTAAAAACAAAACCACTAAAATGTAAGAATAAAAGGATTCCTATTCTAGTACTTCTCGTTTTTCGTATTCTCTCTCTCTCTCTTTATTGTATTTGAAACAAACGTATTCAAGTTTTCTGAACGCGCGCGAGATAGTAACGGACATAGTGCCGAATCGTGCCCTATCTTACTTACAATTTCTTATTTCTCTGACGTGGAAGACCTCGTAAATTCCCACTATCACAACCAGCAATCTAGTTATATATCCGAGACTGATGGATGATACTAAAAGCGAGCTATATCTGCTAATCCGACGTCGTTGCGAGTTATTACCACACCAAACCGCTCTTGGCGTTTGCTTGCTAGCGAGTATAAGCTGAGACCGTTGGACGAATGCGAAGCACAAGACGAATACGGTTTCTCAAGTATCTCACAACATAATACATGGGAGTTATATGCACATGCAGCTCTGACTTTCTTCCAGAATCACGGTTACTATGTCCGTGCATGGCAGTTACGTGGAATGAGCTTTTGACTTGTAACGGGCATTTAACTATAATCGGACTCGATTAAAACCATTGAAAATAACCTATCAAGTCATACCACACAATAGCCAGCACCGATCCAGATAAATGTTATTTGTACCATACCCCAAAGAAGAGTATTACCGATGAGTGAAAAGGAATGAAAGGTAACAACATTTTCGCTACGGTTACGTTTTATAACAAGATTCAAATTTATCACAGCAACGGTGACAATAGGATTATATTCCTGGAACCGTGATATAAATATAACTTCAGGCATTTGCAATTCTAATAGAGCTACGAAAACCGCTTCGAACGACTATGAGCTTTTTTGAATATAGTCTATTTTTCTTGGTTTATCGAAAGCACGAATTCGTTTCTAGAAAAATTTTAAACAGGAAAATGAAATGAAATGAAAGAAAAGGAAATAGATCGGTAGAGGTTCGTACCGCGTAAAATCCGTTCATTTAATGAGTTTCGTGGAACTAATTTTGATCAGAAAGTAGATTTGACATGGAGAACATTTTGATATCACTTAATTAATATCTATACCATTTCTACTATCCTATCAAAATTAGTTCCACATAACCTATTACATGCGGACGGAAAGTTGGCGGTGCAACCCGTACTGAATAGCTTTAACTTAAATTTTTCATTTATAATTATTGTAAATCAAAATAAGAGGGATTTTTTCCAGGTTTATTTTTTACAATGGCCGAAATACGTTAGTCAGTGTGAAGTATAGAACAATTTAACTTAGTCTCTGTTAACCCAGACCCAGAACAATACGTCTTAGATACTCAGCATCACCTCAGACATGGAGAGCCTGTTTCGACCTAGCAGGTCTCTTCAGCATGCCTACGAGGATGACACTGAATATCAAAGCCGAAGTCGCGCCTTATTAGCTCGAAACTGTTGGAAATTGTTCAATAGACATAGGAAAATAAGTAATATATAGATTGCTTCATCTACTTTACGTACTGTTAACTACTCCTAATTTCCGTACTGTCTCTCACGACATATGTAATTCTGTAATTGCATTTTACAATGCGCCCTGCGAGAGGACAACACATCAATTCGTTAATCTGGCTGAAAAATTAATTTATTTAGTACCATTCAAACAACTGAATGCCAAGTGAATTAATTAGAAACTCGGTGGCATAATAATAAAAGAGAAATCGTTAAATTGTGTCGTAAACTAAAAGTGCAAGTGAACAAATGAGCACCACAAAAATAAACTGCAATAAACTGGTGAGGAGGCCGCAGTTCATCCCGAACCATGTGGTTCGGGAATTTGGTTCCCGCCCTAAAATATAGGTGCGATAAATTCCGACCAACTTTCCGACCACAGCCACTACGTCGGTCTTAAAAATAATTTGGATCGGAAAGGATAAATGAGATTGATTATGTTTAGACATCCCTATAATTTTCTGGGGAATTTCCACTTTCCGATCAAAATTAGTTTTACGATCAATGAGTTCTACGAAATCATAATTGATACGGTCGGATTTAACGCACCGATAAATATATCAAATATGATATATAATAGTATATTATTCAATGAGCCCATAATGCAGGCTATTATACGCGAGGGCAAGTTTACGCACGAGGCGGAGCGAAGCGAAGGCCGAGTGTAGTAAAGCCCGAGCGTATTAATAATTTGCCTGCATTATGGGCGAATTGAATACTATACTTTATCCGCGACGACAAAATTTAATTTTTATACTGCAGTATGGCTTTCAAAC
>JARJEB010004591.1:0-11213 GCA_030264535.1 Liometoxenus newtonarum
TTTGGCGACCTAGCATGTAAGGACAGTAGCCTATCACCAAAGGGGATTTAAATTTATGATTTGAATAAACACAAAAATTGTTCAAATTACTTTCATTCACATTTCTATTCGCAAATATTTTCAATGCCAGGCACCAAGCGTCGTACATTTCCTTGCGAAATCTGCACAATGCATAAGTTCATCGTTAGTTTAAATATAAATTAAAACTTTTGAAAATTATTGAGTTACTCGTACGTGCTTTCCTGTATGAAATCATCCACGAAACACTACGGTCGTGGCATTTTAAAAATTAATTAAATCATTATTTAAATTTCTTCAATCAGAATCAAAACGCAAAACAAGTTGCAGACATATATATCTCGAGAAATACTAACCTTGAATCTCACCTTGAACTTGAACAAATATCCAGCGCTGAATGCTTGCTATACATTATAAACACTTGCTATATAAGTTGCGGATCATTTTAAACATTTTCCAATATGGCGGCGCTCATATATGGTCATTATATTGTACATGCATGACATCAATGGCTTAAAGTAATTGGTGATACTGTTTGGCAAGAAATAATTTGTTAATTACCCGTACGTAGTCGCATGACGAATCAATTCGAATATTTAAATTTGAACCTTTTTAACTCGAAATTATTTGCTAATTCGAAAAACGCGAAAAAAACGCTAAAAACGAAAATTGCTGCGAGATGCTTAATTTAAGTAATGAATGTTATTGTTTCACACGAAATAAGTTGTTAACTGCATATCGTGGTCGCATGACGAATCAATTCGAAAATTCAAATTTGAACGTTTGAAATTATTTTAAAATTCGAAAAAGCCAAAAATTGCTGCGACGCACTTAATTTAAGTAATGGATGTTATTGTTATGTTGGTACGTTTTAATGAAACAAAAACAAACACAAGTACTTATATGTATATGTTTATAATTTAACGTCCTTGATGCCAATTGTATCGGTCTCGCAGTACCGTCCGTAAAAAATGCAGAAGAGCTTGGTCCATAGATAAGATTATGGATACTTTTGGGTCAAAGTGTGCTAGCTCCCTTCATGCACGAGAATTGGAATTACAATTTTGTCTCAGCAAAAGGAGCAGATTTATGTTCAGTAAAAACCGGTTTTACATATGCTTTATATGTAAATTTAGCTGACAAGCCTTTTTATTCATAACTGCCACAACATTCATTTCTTCTAGACATTTAATTCCCAAATCCATTCTCTGATTCTCTCTCCAATAAATGGTCTTTGTTAAAAGTCGCAATGTATAAATCTATCCGTTTAATTTTTGATATCACTGGATGTCTTGTTATCGTTTTGGTCTGCTGGCAAGCTGAATTAGAGTTTTGAGTTGAGCTACATATATGTTGGTTAGTTTGGTTTCTTTGATGTACAGAAATCTGGCCAACCTTATAACAACAAGTTATGTTTTGGATATGTATGTAACTAATTTTAATTTTGAATTTTTGTCATTTCCTGAAGCCTGCAGATGAAGTGATTACTTCGAAACCGGTTGCTAAAATAAATTGAGATTGTCATTGTGCAATTATAAGCTTTCCGAAATTTTGTTCCCTATGAATACAACCCCACACAATTTTTATGTTTGTTCAAATCATAAATTTAAATCCTCTTAGATTATAGGCTACTATCCTACCTCACCTACAATCTCCTACATATTAACCCGCCAAACTACACGTTTATAGTTTTTATTAAATCCATACTTATGTTGTCTTTATTGTTTATAGTATGACCATAATCATAGTGTAAGGAAAATATCTCAAAATATCATATTTAACAGACTTTTATTGTAAGATATAAATAGGTAAGTATTTTTGGTGTAAATTTTTGGCTGCGGTTCATCGAAGAGGCAATCATATCCACTTCCACCAGATGCAGTGAAACAGCGAGCACTGTGCGGAAAGCCACAAAAAGCCAGAAAATTCAAGGAAAAGACCAAAAGCAAACTTTGAAAAGTAACACCTAAACTGAAACATGCTACTCCGGAAAAGCGAAAAAACTTGCAAGACATACCTACTTCAAACGTGAAAAAGCTGACGATACAGCGATGACGTCGGGCGATATTCATATTCCCATTTTTTTATGAGCCAGACGATCCAATGAGAAAAGAACAATGGGAGAACCAATAGAGTGTTATTAGGAAAGTTGCAAGGAATTCTTCTTCTTCTTCTTCTGGACGAACTAGGTAATTAATCAATTAGTAAATAAACAAAATCAAAGTAGACAAAACAAATTTTAAATTCTAAATTGATTAACGGCGATGGCGAAGCTTAGAAGAGATCAAGAAATCAATCAGTAAGCTAGCCGAGGAGAACTGCAAACTGGAAAATGAACTAGAAATGCAAATAAGCAAAAAATAAATTTTCAAAACAGTCTGGAAAAATTATAATTTATGCTTGGTGATAGAACTCAACCCAATACTCTGAAGTGGTATTGGTTGTCTGCGCAGATTAAACATAAGTACATGCAGCTTGCCTATCCTCAATGCATTGGCTTGTTTGCCTACAAAATAACACTTGCGTTCCACTGAGAAAAGTGTAAGAATTTTCCCAGTGTTTGTTTCTGTCGTACTTCTACCATTATAATTCTACACTTCAGTGAGGGTTATTTTTTGCCAGTGAGGGTGGCCTTAATAGCGAACGGGCATGGCAATACTTTCTGTAAGTGCGACGCAGTGACGTTGTGGTTGACTTGCATTCAATCCCTGGCGGCAAATTTAAACAAACCTGATAAAAATATGGCCCTCGCAAAATTGTACACTTAGTGTGAATTCCCTGGTAATTCTTCAGTGAGTTCATGTGAATTCAGTGAACATTTTAATGAACATTTGCTTTGTGAATTCTACGTGAATTCGCAAAAAAATGTGCATTCATGTGAAAAAAATGTGAATTCATGTGGAAAAAATGTGAATTCATGTGAAAAAAATGTGAATTCATGTGCAAAAATGTGAATTCATGTGAAAATAATGTGAATTCATGTGAATTTAAAAATACCGCGTATAAAAAGACGCATTAAACGCATGCGCAATATAGATTTTAAATCTTTTTAGGTTAAATATTTTGTTGAAATGTCTGTGAACTTTGTGAATTCACTTTGTGAATTCTTTCTAAAATATTGTGAATTCGTTCTAAAATATAGTGAATACTTCTAAAGAATTCACATTTGTGAATCAATTGTACGCTATTAATTTATAAGAGTTGTTTTCCCCTCGCAAAAACATGAGCAAAAACCGAGGGGAAAACAACTCTTGTAAACAGCGTACAATTGATTCACAAATGTGAATTCTTTAAAAGAATTCACAATATTTTAGAAATAATTCACAAAGTGAATTCACAAAGTTCACAATCATTTCAACAAATTATATAAACAAAAGATTTAAAATCTATATTGCGCATGCGTTTAAGTGTCTTTTTCTACGCGGCGGTATATTTAAATTCATATGTATTCACATTTTTTTCACATGAATTCGCATTTTTTCACATGAATTTACATTTTTTTCGCATGAATTTACATTTTTTTTCACATGAATTCACATTTTGTGAATTCACGTTGAATTCACAATGCAAATGTTCACTGAATTCAGATGAGTTCACAGAAGAATTACCAGGGAATTCACACTAAGTGTACAATTTTGTAACTAGTTGTCCGCCCCTCGGATCTACTATGTTTAATCGAAGGTTGACTAAGTAGTAGTAAAATCCTTTAAAGTAAAATCGAAATTTTAAGCTAAATTTTTGTTTTATTTGATTATTCAACAGCAATAATATATATAATTAGCAATAATATCTATCGAGGACAATTGATTAATTAATAACTGAACGGGTAATTAATTTAATATTATTATTTCAATTATTTGGTTCATTAACATGTGGAACAAGTGTAAATCATTTCTTTTCAACTTTAATCATTTATTTATTCTTTACAAACTTGACATAGTTTAATGTAAATTAGTATAGCTAATTTAGTTACTTGTTTTCATTGCCTGCTGTCTTTGATTGCTACCATTGATTCCTTTATTCGGGATTGGGCATGAACATCTTGTAGACTGTAGTGTATTATAATAACAATATTTACTTAGTGGGAATATATTTAATAATCGCATTTTTGCAAATTTCTAAGAAAAATATCTGCTCCACTTCTTTTCTTAATTATTAATTACTATTTATTCCAAGGGCGGGGTAAACGGTGAGTTTGAGGTTGAGCCTGAGGATGAAATTGAAATTGTAGAATCGGTGCTGTCGCTGCTGCTCAAAAAACGAGACATCAATTAGAAGTATTAGAACACAATAATACTAATCATTTGAAGGGGCCGCGGTGGTCGAGTGAGTAGTGTTCGGGCACGATGCTCGCTTTCCTCACGACTATGGGAGTTTCTTTCCACGGATTTCTCTCGTCTGGGAGCCATGGATGTTGTGTTCGTTACAAATTACTAGCTACTAACATCTGGAGATGCACAAAGAGTCCATCTAAGTGGCCTAAGTGCTGTGGCGCAAGCCATACTTAAGACTGCATGAATTAGCGGCATGGCATTTTCCATGCTTTCAGCACTTCCAAATGTTAATTTAAAGGGCGGCCAAAATTAAGTACTATTTCCGAGACACCTCTTCTCGAAAACTTTAGATACCAAGAACATACCAATCCTGGCAGCAATCTGATGGTCTGTCCGTCGATTTCGTGTTCTTCATAACCCGTGTTCAGCAATATGTTAACGAACCGAACCATGTTTTTGTCCATTTGCTGGGCTTCAACTGAAATCCGAGCCAATATTGCAACAATGTGTCGATCTTATTTGAAACTAAAAGAAGAAAAAAGTAAAAGAAACAAGTTATCAGTGTTTCTGAGCAACAACTTGGCTGGCTCGGCCAATGATACCTTACGTACCTGTCTCTGCTATGTTTCTTGAAAATTTTTGCTACTGCTTGCTTGAAATACTCGCACTTTCCATGGCTTTTGCATCATACAACTTGCTCATAAAAACTCAAGCGGAAATTTTGGGTGATCGCTATGGGCAAAGGCAAACGCAAACAAAACATGCTAGTAAAGCAGAATACGAAGTAGATGTTCAAAACTGATAATTCGCTGAAAACGAATTTCATTTTTCTTTATGAATAAGCGACAGTGCATTTTCCATGCTTTCAGTGTTAAAGTTAATTTGGTGGAAACGACACAAGTAAGTTAGGAATCCACAATAAAGATACACACGGTTATTGGCTTTGTTCGTTTTATTAGTGTTCACATGTTCTTATACGTATTGCCGGTTTCGTAGCTAGGCACAGACTACTTATTATTCTACACAGCCTCAGGTGCAGATGCTCGCGCATCTCCCATGGAGTGTGTCGTGTTTAAGTGTTTACATTGTAGATATACACATACATCTATTAACAGTTATGCATATTATACATGAACTTCAACACTGTCCGGGGCATTAAGTGCAGAGGCAGTCTGTACGCGGGATTCATTACAACGCCGGCGCTATCTGAACTTGAATTACAACCGCCTTTTTTTAACATGGAGACGGAAAAACATCAACTTGAAGCCAATATTTACAGATGGTTAATGCTGCAAGTTGAAAATACCGGTAAAATGTTTAAGGAGACTGCTCTCAAAGCGTATGCAGTAAGTTAGAGCAATATTTTCTTGGAAATACTTTAAATTTGAATTTTACCTTTAGTAAATTTTCAATTAATTTGCAGTTGTCAGCAAAGAATAATTTTGATGAAAGAGCATTGGAACTGATAGAAACGCTTCAAAATCCATCCGTTTTAAGTTTAGCGCTTAAATATGTTATTAAACTGGATAAAAAGCGTTTATCAGAGAAACTCATCGAATTGGCATCAAAAGTAAACACAGAGACGACCTTGAAGAGGTAAAAACAAGATTTCGTTATCAATTTTTTCAGAAACTAATGAGTTTTCTCTTTGCAGACACTTGTGAAGTATCCATTCCAAGGAACGTCATAAAGCCTAACGCCAAACTTGTACTAAGTAGCTCTGGGAAAATTTTAAACAAATCAAAGAGTTAACGCCTACGAATACACCCAATTCTTCAATTAGAACACAAGTAAGTACTTTTGGTCATACTTAATAATCTAGATTCTAGATAGAAGATGTATCCAAATGTACTACATTGGCTTGTCCATTTATGCTACACTCGTGTTGCACCATGGCATAATTGTAAAATGTCTGAGCAACAAATTACGAAGTTGTAGGGTAGTATGCCTAACATGGTCGGTACGGAATCACAGATAAAGGTGCTTTTACAATTGCGGGCATGAAAGTGCAGAGAGCTTGCGTCGAGCTCCTGATTGGTGGAGAAATGTAAACTTGCAGGGTTCAGCAAGTCTCAGCCAGTCAGTAGCTCGACGCAAGCTGTCCCCAATTTCATTTCCGCATTTGTAAAAGCACCTTAATTTGTTTTATTCCCATCCTTTTCTATTTGGATTAGAATACGTTGAAAAAAGGGAATGAACTAGTTACCGTAGTTAATGAATGTAATGAAATTTACTGACTTGTGTTCTTTTTACAACTGAGATGAAACATAAAATTGATCTGAGTGTAGGAGTGTTTTTGCGTTGCAGACTCATTTTTTTCAACTGGCTTGAGCCGAACTCAGTAGTGCGTTCAGAATAAGAGAAGTAGTGTTCAGATAAAAGAACTATTTCTCTTATTCTGAACGCAGTACTGAGTTTGGCTCAAAATAAGACCAGTAAAAAGAACACGGCTTATATCAGCTCACGAGAACTCAGTTTAGTTGCGTACATAAAAAGAACAGCTGAGCAGAAGCATTATCAGAACAAACTTTTGACAGTTAGCGCCATTGAGGCCCAAAGCGGCCAAACGGAGCCGTTACTGGTCGAGAGGTGTGCAAAGGGGTTTCTGAAAATCTCAGCTCACTAAAATGAGGTTTGCTAAGCCTGCTTCAAGTGAGCTGAGATTCTTTAAAAAAAACCTTCAAAAAGAGCACGACTCCCAAATGGGTACTCGGTTAGTGGTTACTCGCAATGGCAGCGCTCGTATTGTAGTACATTTGGAAATGTAATTTTCTATCTAGTTCAATTTTAGGATATCAATACCTTTACCTGTACCATTTTAATTAATCACAATTTAACTGCTAGGATTTGATCCCGTCACCTGCAGCAACAGTAACACAACAGCTCATGGCGGTTCTAAACAATGAACCAAACTCCCGATATGTCTCCAACAGACAAAAGAGGCAAAGAGAAACAACGAAAACTGGATAAATTCATATTCACAAAAGATACATAACATAATTACTTCTTCTGGATATATATATATTATTATTCATATGATTTATTTGCGCGGATCTGTGAAGATGCCTTTGGAAAACATTGTTTCCCATTCCTTTCCACACGGATATTCCAAGTTTTTAATCGTTTCGTCCGTGAAAGTGGTACCATAACCAGCGAACTGTAATTTTAAGTTTAAATTAATAAATAAAGAAATATAACAAGGATTAACATACCGTTGGCACTTTATAGTGAGCGCGTTCAACTTTCAGTTGATCTTTAAAGTGTTCGTGTTGTTGATCAACATATTCAATCAGACGGCCGTCCATTGTCCCCGATAACGAGAGGTAATCCCACATTTGTAAATGTTGAACCATTTCACACAGGCCTACACCACCAGCATGTGGACAGACTTTTACTGTAAAAATTTAAGGAGACAATTTTAATTAACATTCTTAGAGAGACAATTCATTACCTCCAAATTTGTGAGCCATCAAATAAACACTCAAAATCTCATTAATGCCGCCAATACGTGCCGAATCAATTTGACAAAACTGCATAGCACCAGTCTGCAAGAATTGTTTAAACATAATACGGTTGGCACACATTTCCCCTGTTGCAACACCAATGTTGTAAGGTTTCAGTTCTTTGGCAATTTGAGCATGGCCTAGAATATCATCCGGGGAAGTGGGCTCCTCAATCCAATAGATTTGGAACTCGGATAGTTCTATCATCCATTTAATGGCTTGATTTACATCCCAAACTTGATTTGCATCAACCATCTAAAAGATAGATAAAGATTACCAAAGCTTCCAAGATTGAAATATTTTTGCGTTTTACCAATTTGTTGTCGTAACCAATAACATTGCGGACCATTTTCAGTCGCCGTTTGTCATCTTGTAAATCTTTTCCGACTTTTACTTTAAAAGCTGTGTACCCCTCGTCTATATATTTGCGACACAAATGTTCAAGTGTCTCGTTACTATAGCCCAACCAACCTGAAACATTTCAATTTAAATATTTAAATAAACATACTTTAAGCGCTCGTTTAATGAGACTTCAAAGCGTGTAAGCGCCTAAATGGAACGCAGCCTGTCAAGCAAATTACAACATTTCCTAAGAAACTTAAAAACCGTTCCTTGTGAGCATACTTGCTCAAATTCTGATTACGCACTTACCAACTTGTGTGGTATAAGCAGGATATCCCTTATCTTTCAAAATACGAATGCGTTCGTCTTGGCCTTCTCGGCATTTCTTAAGCATTTCTATAGCTTCGTCTTTTGTGATTAGATCGGTAATGTAGCGAAAATCAATGGTTGAAACTAATTGTTCAGGTTCCATATCGCAAAGCAACTGCCATACCGGTTTATTTAAAAGTTTCGCCCATAAATCCCATAAGGCATTCACTATTGCCGCGACCGCCAAATGTGTTACTCCTTTTTCGGGTCCAATCCATCTTATTTGACTTTCACTAGTCAATGTCCTCCAAAACGCTGCAAAGTCCTTATAGATTTCCACAACGGTTAAACCAACAACTAAGTGTTTCAACGAATTCACTGCAGCCACCACAATTTCGGTCCCACGGCCACAAGTAAATGTCAGTCCATTTCCTTCCAAACCGGTTGCTAGAGTTATGGTGACATATGCACAGGAATAATCCGGATCTGTATGCTGAAATTAAACTGTTCTGTGTATAACTTCGTCATAAAATAAAAATGTAAAAGCTTACCATTGCATCCGAACCATGGGCACCCAACGATGTAGGAAAGCGAACATCTTTTACTTGCAACGATTGAATTTTTAAGTTTTCCGTCGTCATTTTCTGTACTTACATCCAAGTAACTGTTAGGATGCTAGAACTCTACCTAATTTATATTTACACCTTTAATTCGGTTCGCTTAGAAGTGTGACTGGAAGTAAACATACTTGTGGTTGTGATAAATAATTATCACGAGACTTGAGACCAGAGTATGCTTGTTTCTAAATTTACACAATGAAATTAAATGTTTGAACTATAAAGGTCACTGAAAGTCGAGTGTTGTTCAATTTTATCGCGTTTTCATGCTAAATGCTCTGCGCTCTTTGTGTTTGCCTTAAATTAGCGCCACTACAGGAGTACGTTCACAAAGGAAGAGTGATGCTAGAGTGAATGTAACGTCATGTGATGTCACATTAATCGCCCTTTGTGAAACGTGTGTGCGCATAGAGAAAACGTGGAGAAGGCTGATTGGCTTGCTAGTCCCTCTATCTCACTCTTTGTTGCCATGTTCTGTCTTTACTGCTAACGATTTATGCCTTGTTCACCGACTCTGCATGTTGCGCAATCCTCAACTCGCTACAGGAGAAGGTCGAATTGGAGTCACAAGAGTACATTTTGGTGTTCAAAATGTAGAGTGCGTTTCGCCAGGCCAATCACTCTTCGTTTTGGAACAACTGCGGAGTGACTCTTACACCATCACTCCGCGTTTCTGAACGTAGTCCAACTGGCCATAATATTTATTTAATAGTTCCTCGAAGTTGTTTAGAGTGGCAAAACGAATGTACCTTTTAAATTAGTATTTACTTATTTACTTTACAATTACATTTCAGTTAATTTCTTTACTCCATATCTTCGAGATAAGGCTTCAATGCGTAACTCGTGAACCAGTGCATTGTTTTGTTTGCTATTTCATTTTCTTATCGCAATATTCCTTATTCCTCATAATAAGTACTTGTAGCATATATTTTCCATGCGACGTATTTTCATTTAAGCAAGGTTGTTGCTGTGTATGTTGTCCCAGTATAATTTACAATAATTTATGCTTACAGTATAATAAAACCAGCTTGAAATTAGAAATTAAATTTCTACGTACTTATGCACTAAATTGAATTACAATGTCCCATTTCCATGATCAATCCCGAAGCAACAATATGTGAAACACTTCTTCAAAAATTTGACGCATATCGTTGAGATCTTCGTTTATTTTCAACCCGTACGGAAAACTTATTAAAGAAATCTTAATTATATTCAATTCAAGGAAAATTATATTTCAAATTAGATTATCTTACAGTAGTAAATGCTGAGGATTAATTTCGTATTATTTTGTGCCCAAATTTTTACTTTTATTCTCCAAAAACAAAACGGCTATTTCCAATTCTTCAACAGACATATTCAATTACACCATGAAATTGTTGTGAAATTCAACATTGTACACAGCCATATGTCAACCTTAGACCTAGTTTTGTATATAATATAGGTATTAGTAATTCTTAGAATAGGTAGTTAGAATAGTCAGCATGTCACATACGGTAGCACTTAACAACGACATAAGTCCATAAAAGGAACCCAGCTAACACAACAAGTGCGGCCGACACTCGGCCCAATGTTGTAACCGGCGGGCTTATGATGGCAGCGGGTTGATGACGCGGGTCGGGTCCAAATGTTTTTAGATGCATGGAAGACGACGCTATTGCGACCGTCGGCCCTATTGCGGCCGATTTGTGGCAATATGACGTGTCTTTTTAAGCATCGTACTAATGACAGTACCCCCTTAACCACAAGGCTAAATGGGCTATAGCCCTGGGGCGCCAGGCTTTTGGGGCGGCGATTTTACTTGTGCACTATATTTTATCATATGTTCCACTTATTCTTAATTTCTTTACATATTCTTTGACTAGTGTTAGCATCTTATATTACATTTTATATGTTCATTTAAACGTAGTTAGCCATAGGACACTAGAATTAGAAAGTTACATATCTCCGGACCCCAAAATGGGGTTTCAAATACTGGAAGTATTAAGGTCGGATGTTGAATGAACGGCTCAGAGTTGCTTGCAGCCATCGCTCAGCATAAAATCGTGTATGTTTTCTTTATTATTTCAATTAATTGCGGTCATAATTGACCGTTTAAAATTCTGAAAATTACACAGGGCACTAAGAAGATAACAAGGAATTTATTTTTGATT
>JARJEB010004594.1:0-16023 GCA_030264535.1 Liometoxenus newtonarum
TTATGACCTATAATTGACTCGTGTCAAGCTTATTATTCGTGAGTGGTGATAATGTGAGTCATATGTGCCTGCACAGACACATAATAATCGCTGTTTTACGTGGTCGTCGCGGATAAAAAAAATAAAACGTCATATACAAATCTCATTAACAACTTTGTTGTTAATACTCTTTTTCGCTTCTTTTTCACTTCTCTCCCTGCTTTATTTGCATTTTCTTTTTCGTTTGTCTTTCTTTTATTACTCATATTGATTGTCCCAGATGTTATATAGCATAAAGCAAATATTTATTTATAATCTTTACAAGAGATTCAACTTATTTGCAACAACAAAATCATAATTCCTCCAAGTAGTATTTATATGCAAGTGATGTAATAAAAGAATGAAAAAAATAACTATCCGGATAGAAAACAAACACATAAAATTTTATGTAGCTATTTTATCTTTTGTCCTTTTCGCCTCTTACAACTACTTCTTTTAAAATATCAAGAAAAAGGTTTTTATTATATGTGTGTCTAAGTCTTCAAGGATATAAAATATCCTAACATAAATTATAATAAGTAATGAATAATAAAATAATGGAAAAAAGTGATGTCTTATTAATATAACAAAATTTCAAGCAATTACAAACATAATTCATGAATAAAGTTCTAATTTTTCATGGAAAACCGAACCTAATAGAAGAAGAAAATTGTATTAATTTAATTTAAATTTGAAATTTAAGTAAAAAACAAACTCTAATTGTATCTTCACGTGAACGAGATGAAAGAATTGTTTAATTAAATGAAATGCGATCCGAAATGATAAAGGCATGAATAAGTGGGAGAGCTTCAAAGGTTAGCCATTTAACAAAGCGAAATGCGATAGAAAAACATCGAAAGAATGAGTGTAAGCATTTTTATGCAAGAGAACCACTGAAAACATGAACCAGAGGAAATGATCCTGATCCTGAATATCCGTTGAACTGAGAGCGTATAATTAAAAGAAAATATACTTGGAAACTAAATAAGAGTCTCTCTGCGAGCCGCAATAATCGTATATAACAATTCTAAATGGGATTTTAATTCAGGTTAAGTTACCTTAATAATCTAAATCAGTGCCTATCCCTTCTAATGCCAGTATAGTTAGGAATAGGATGTTCGCGGTTCAATGTAGTCTATGGCCCCTATAGGTAGATAAAGAAGCACAGCATTAGAAGACGAAGAAGAAGAAGAAGAAAAAAGCAGTTATTGAAGAAAGTAAAAATTAATAGAATATTGTGATTTGAATGCATTTAGGTACTTTGAAATTTACAGAATTTCGTCCTTGTTTTTAGTTATTTTTATTTTCGGATTTCTATGTGGTTTACATTAACTAACTGGGTAGAACTATAGTTTCCATACCTATAGTTTTTGCAGATTTGTGACTTTAGCATGTTTACGACTTTTAGACACGCAGCTATGGAAACTTCGTAGGTATATATAGTTGTTTATAATAGTTGTAGGTACACGACACATTCCACGTTTACTCATTACCAATGTAATGATGTTGTCACAATGTCAGGGTGAATGTCTGGGACATTATATAAACACGTGCTAAGTAAATAATGTCAGTTTGGAACTAATTAAAACGTAAACAGCAAAGATTTGAGATGTGCGGAGCGATCTCCCTGATATGTATTTCTGGTCGTATGCGGAGATAGGGTTGTTCTGAGGTCAAGGATGTTTGTCAACTGCTCCTTCAGATTAAGATAAATTGGTTCAGAGCCGCGTTTTGAGACTATTAACTTGTTGACAAAAGGGTTCAAGAGTTCTTGAAATAGTGGAGGATGAGGTTTTGAGAGTCTGCCTCTTTGTTTGTAAGAAGAAGGGTAATCTAAGAGTCACCCTAAGGTACCTATATGAGTGCAATGACTACAAGTCAGTAAGACCCTTGAGGACTGGGAAAACTTTCCATTTGTAAACACATCAACATCAAGACTGCATTTAGGTACTGTCATGATCATGGGTTAGGTTTAGGAAAAGACTCAGAAATTTATACTCAAGTCGCAAGGTCAAAGATGTTAAGTGTGGTCAAAGTTTCTTAATTTATAATTAGAAACTCACACAAATACATACACGCATGCATATATTCACTAAGAAAATTATAGTTTAATAACTAGGACATGAACTGGTATTAAACGCCTATTAATATTAGTGTTACGAGGCTGAAAAAATATAGTGCCAAAATGTTCAGTGTTTAGTCTAAACATATATTAATTTTGTCAAATTCCAGTAAATTTATGCTTGTTACTTGGAGTAAAACAGAAATAGTCTCAAATGGCAACGCATCCAACAAGCACTTAAGAACACATATTACGAGCATCATGTAAATATTTAAGGAATTTCGGAACTCTGTTCTTCTTGCTTGTTTTGGAAGGCATATACTTACAATATATATGTTAAAACTTGAAGATTACTACATTCAAGTATTGTATACTGTCTAAATATATCTAAATTATCTAAGTACTTAGAGAAGCAATGAATAAACTTAGAACATTTCTGAAAATAAGTTATATGAGATCAAGACAATTCGGAAAATGAATATATTTATGAAGCTTTAGCTTATAAATTTTGATTAGTTATTATAGATTAAGTAACCAAGTATAAAAATAAGATTAGCAAATTTCTTTTTCATATTTACAACTCTGCATATATAAATTGTAATTATAATTTTTAACGAATAATAATTATTTTCACTATGAAATGTCACAATTTTCACAGGACATGTAGAAAAGTACTTCGCCATTTCGGTGAAAATTTGAGACCGACCGGTGAAAAACTACATGAAATTTCCAATCATATTACGTACACTACTAAAATATAAAGCTTAATAAGTTCCTTTGTTGTCCCTCACCAAATGGTATAAATAGCTTATACGTATTTACACATGCAAATATAAAATAAATTTGGAAGAAGAGAAACATAAAAGACTATTATTCTTAAAACAATGAAGAGAGATTTTGAAATTTCAATTTCGCATTTCAAATAATACGAAACAGCAAAATATGTAGTAGGTAAGATTCATGAACAACACTGTAAGTATTACTAAACGAAAAGATGAAAGCGCAAAAGCCATGAGTGTTTCAAGTGACTTTGAAGGCAATAGGCACTAATGAAAAGTAAAATTTAATAATTTGATTCCTTTGTTAATTAGTTTGTAAAGACTGGTGGATTAAACCGGATAAAAATAAATTCTTTAGCCTAATTAGCCTTGCGGGTAAGGCATAGGTATAGGTATATCTATCAGGATAAAAAGCCTTTTTCCTTTTTTGGTGCAAGAAATTATATTTGTTGCTTTTACATTTCCTCACTCTTTCACTCTTGTAATTTGGTGATTTTTTAATTATATAATTGCAAACGGTGGTGTCGGTCTCTATGTTTTTCGGTTATATAAAACATACGTATATATGTATATACTGAAAGTCTATATTGTATAGGTTGGAAGAACCCTTAGTGCCCTCAAGCTCTTTACCTGCCTTTGCAGTGTTGAGTGTGAGTTCATTGCGTTCGTTCTTCCGGCAATGTGAAAACCGGCGAAAAGGGCTTATTTCCTTCCACGGGCGAATATTAAATACTCAACAAATGTATCCAACATACTTGTACTTTTTGCTTATTGGTACATGGCCATGCATTCATACCTCAAAGCTCGAGGCTAGTTTTTGAAAATTTCATATTCCTTCGGGTCCTAGCTCATTTCCTTCTTAAATATGCAACTGCCACTGATTAAAGAAGGATAATCAGAAAGGAGTCAAGATACAAAATCATACAAAACATAAAACTTAGATTATATTTGATTTTATTTTCATCAACTTTGTGTGATGATCTGACTGTTGGTTGCTCCATGCGTTTCTCAGATTCCCCGATACACTTGATGTTGATGCATTTACGTTTGACTGAACACAACATCATTATAAGAAAGACGTATAAAATTCATCAAAGTTGGAAGATAATTTCCACCGTTACGTACTTAGAACTTAATAAGGAACAGTCATTGAATCGCGCATAAGGTCGTAAACATAATTCGAAGCGTGAAATTTGCTGCGAGGGTTGTATGTATGTAAACAATCGTTGAAAGCTAAATGTGAAGCAGAATGGAAAGACTTGAACCGTTTCTTCTCGTGAACGAAAAGGCAAAATTGTAGAATTATAAAGACTCATGAGGGGTTACGGAGGGGCCACGGGAACACGTTCCAACTTAAGGAAGAGACTCGAAAAGGAAATTCCTTGTTCACAGCCACGCATTCGTATTCCTAAACAAAATGAGAAGGCTTATGAACTCGCACGAATGCTTCAAGTTATAATGATATTATGCTTATTATTATTATTAAAAGCGATGGTTGTTTTGGTTATCGCAGTAGTATTTCCTCCATTGTGCAATAAATTCGATCAACAAATGGCTTCTAAAACGCACTCAAATATTAACTAGCAATCGATAATTAAACTGAACATCACGTTTTCGCACTAAGTTTGCGATTCGTTTGTGTATTTTGTAGGGTGTTATGCATATTCCAGTATGACGTGTAAGTTACTTAATGCAACAACTATAAAATAAGGGTGTTTCTATTAAAGCTGTGGTAAGCTTGAACGTGGAACCAAATTTATACTACCTCTATGACGTTCCTTACCCTTTTCTCCTTTTCCTTTCTCGTGGAGACCTTTCCTTTTGCATTGCCTTTGCAGTTGCTTTACGAGGTATACGAGTACACCTATGCTAAGGAAACATTGCCGCTGTTCCTATAGTCTATCTCTATTCCATACACTTTGGAGTTACATCCATAAGCTGATTTCTAAATAGAGCTCTTTACTTTACATAAAATATTTACTACCTTGACGATACCACAGACCACAGGGTTGCTCAAGAACAAGCAACAGTCTCCTGGATTTTCTTAATGAAATATTTTATTTTACATAAAGTTTCTGTTTTTCTTAATGGGAAATCTAAAATTTGTTTAACAAAACTTTTTGATAAATTATAATGAGATCATTCGTAAAACTTGTTCTCAGTTTTGTACAACATAAACTTAATATGAACTAACAATCATAACTGTGTAAGTACCGTATATCCGAGTATAATATAGTAAAGTTTAGGATCATTTCCACATTGTCCTGCCGATTGCTGTTATTGTATATGTAGTGCCAACATGCAACAGCGCAACAACTATAAGAATTATTTACAAGTTTATAACATTATTTATGCATTGACCACTCAATTATACATTAGAGATTACACAATCTGCATTAAACAGTCGTATAAACAAGAATAGTACACCAACAAGCAAAGTATTTCAGAAACAATCGTATACAACTTTAAACTAAACTATACTTAATAAATATTTGTCGTTGTAAATAAGTAACTATTCCAGTTTGTCCCCAGTCTTTAGTTTATTATTAATCTTGCTTGAACATGCCGCATTGAGATACTCTTCAAATATTAATACACTTTCCGCTAGTTTTATTTTAGATTTACAATTTTAGTTTAGTAGCAACAATTAACAATCACCAAGGGAAAATGAAATAATGTAGTTGTAGCGTAATCGTCTAATAAAATTAATGATCAAACGAACTTACCTGTGAAGTTCGATCATAATTATATGACCGCCTTTTTATGAAATGATTACTACGTAGTACCTCTACTTCTAGGCCAGTTTAGTCACGTTTTAAAAGTGCTGAAAACGCACCCTACTCCGAGCTTCACGTCGCTCGTTCTTCATAACTCCCTTTCGTGCCGGTTAAGTAAGAAGTGCTTTTCTCGGGTAAGTAACAAGTGTTTTTCGATATACAGTATATTTCAAGTAAATTTTCTGGAATGGAGTTAAGGAAGTATGATAACGAGCATTGTTTCTAATACTTCCTACCGAGGTAATTGATTAACAATGAAATAGAATGGTAAAATATGAGTCGAGGGCTGTACATTTATCCAGTCGATATTTGTACTGGAATCCAGTCGATTCCTAGTAAATCTATAGCAAGGCGGGAAATATAATTGTAAATTTCAGGAGTAATTATTTGTTTTTATGGATTTGAACTGCTTTGATGTATAAATTGTGGAATTTCAACCATCTATCGTTCAATATTACAAATTCATGTTAACATTAAGTTAGAAGCAGCGATGGGAATTTAATATAACCATAATTAATCAAACAGAAATAATTCGTAATATTGTGAATCTTGAAGCAATTTACTCGAAATAATGAAACGGTTGTTGTAATTTAATCATCTCACAACAATTACAAATTCCAATTGGGTTTCACACTGTTCGGAACATACTGAATTCGAAGGTACAATGTAATAAAATTGAAAGCAGGTTGTGTTGCATGCAAAAATGCAATTTACGGTTTTCTAATGTCACGAACTATAATGAAACTTTTTCAATTCGTCTCAATTGCACTTTTTATTAACATTTATAAACATTGGAAAAGTTAAAGCAAAATTTCCTGAAATCGAGATATTCTCTCTCATATTCTAACACTAAAAATAAGAAGTTCAATTGCAAATCAAATATGCAGTAAAAATATGCATTGCGAGAAAGTATTGAAGTTGTTATTTTATGTGCATGTGACACTTTGTGATTTATCTGCAAGTAATGCAAATATTCGAAGGCATTGTAAAGGATATTGTAAGGATATTTCATGGATAAACATATTTGTCTTGCAATGTAGGGACGATATGAACAGAACAACCCTTATACGGCTGGGGCTTTACTGTTTGCAATGAGGGCGATACATATTTGGCGCTAGAATTCGTAATAGTGTCGGAATTTTCATATTACATATTGTTGTCGGCGTTGTCGCCAATTTTCATACCCACTCGATTCAGACTTGTTTTCTTGTTCTTGCTTCAACTGTTTACTAGTTGTAGTAGAAGTAGACCTTGCAGACGAGTAAACAGTCTCCGTCTACAATCGTAGACCACATTCAACGAGTAAGCGGGTTTAATAACTTCGTTGGCTCTTCTATATACTCAGCAATCGTATTTCAGTGACAGTACAGGACTTACAAAAAGATTCTAATGTTAATTAAAGAAAGCAAAAAAATACACGAAAACTTTTCACAGAATGGTTGTTTCTTATTTGGAAGACGGGATTAGAATGCGTCCATTATTCTTGAAGTGTGCAGACATGTGTGCCGTCAAATTTATAAACTATTAAAAAGTGTAGCGTGAGGAAAAAAAATGTTGGGAATCAATGAGAGAGGAAGAGCTGCCATCACTACAAAAACCACTTTTTCGGACTCAGGCAAGTAATAAGATTCGTGGAGATACCGCAAAAGGGCAACTTCTATATTTTGCCAGAAAACCTAGCTTTCCTTACTATATCTTCGGTAAGTCGCAAAGTAAAAATAAAAGAAAAATACTTTTCATATAAAATATTACGTCATTAGGAGTAGAAAGCGTTCATTATTCTACTGGAGCTTTATCTTCAGTATATGTATAAATACTTTAGTACGGACGTGCATGAGTATAATAATAGAATAGGTGGGCACCGACAGCAAAATGCCACAAGACTATTGAGACCAAAATCGAGCTAAATTGTACAATACAGTACAATTGAAGTTTCGTGCGCAAACACTCCTACACTTATTCCACTGCACTTTGGTATATTGGTTGGTGGTTGGTGAATAGGTAGGGCCTCTCTTAATAGTAATAGGCATAACAATGCCTAATGTTTCATTACAATCATTACGAGTCGAGGGCATCACAGGAGCATTGAATAAGCCGTGACAATTACTGTGATAATTACTAACGGTTTTCAGCTCGGCGAGCTAATGAAGAAAATTTATTTTCACTGAATTTCCTCGGTTACGAAAATAATAATAATATAGCACGGTGTGGTATATAATAAAGCATATAACAAAGCAGATTACAAAAGACGCTGGAAGGTGTGGAATACTCGTAGAATCTTTCCATCAGGCTTTCGTAATCTTATCAATCTCGCAATCTTTGTTTGTTCAAGTATACAAAGGAAATGATAATAAATAGTAAGTATACGAAATGTTGCCGGCTTAGTATATTCAGACCAAAAAAAAAGTTCCATTTCAAGTGATAATAGGTATAGATTATGAATTAAGTTGAGATATAAAATGGTTTAAGAATATTAATGTGTTGAGGAGAATTTAGAATTAATTGAGCACACTCTTTGTTCTTTACACGAGTATAAACTGCTACAAACTCTGCATGATACTCATCAAGTTTTGATGTTCGTAGTGATGATGTTGAATACGATAGCCATTTGGGAACGGAATCGCATATATATCCCGCAGTTCTTCAAAGTGGAGAGGGCTTATTGTCCACCATAACTTTTGACGTGAAATAACGTGAAATATACTAATGCACAGGCTGTGTTTAACTTTTATACGTGTTGTAAAATAAATTGCTGCCGCATCGGTAAGTACACCCGCCGCACCAAGTTCCAGTTCCAGTCCCACATTGTTGAAGTATATTTTCGGTACAGCACTAAGAGAGAGTTATCTAAAGACAGGAATTTTTCAGTAATAAATTCCGTGATAACTTCCGACGTTCCGACGCAAAAGAAGACAGTTTAGTGGCGAAGCCAAGCAACGTTAAGGGTAGATGAAGGGAATGCAGGTCCACTATATATAGAGAGAGAAACGCGGATGGTAGAGTTACTTACGGATTTTAGTGTAGTCCCGGATAGTCGCGGGGCCACGTTTGGATTATACAAGCAATGAAGCAATGAAATAAATTTAGAGTCGAGCACTTTTCTTGATTACGAAATGACTTAATTAAGAAACTCGCATGTATATGCTCGTGAATGAATGTTCGCGTACGGGCAAGCGATTTACTTTAAAGTGGTGTCTTAATTGTGTTTCTAGTCCATTGTCTTATGAGTGCATACAGGAAGTTTCCGTAACACAATTTCGACAAGAAAAGCCGGAGTCGGTTATTCACATTAACGAGATTATTTTTAATTTCTGACTTGCCGAAGTTATAGTAAGAAAAGATAGGTGATCGGTCAAAATAGGAAACTTGGCTTTTTGAAGGATCTCCAAGAATGTGTGTGTGTGTATGAACAAAATTGCGGATAAACCAAGCAACGTATAGCAACACTCTAATAACTAATAATAATCATCATCTGATTCAATACGAGCGGAATACCTATCGGAAGAATAATAAAAGTAGTGACGACGAATGGCCACTGTCATCTCCGCAGTAGCACCCAGCTATGAATGACTTGAACTGAGCTCCGATCCGTCATTGCGAGTATTAATCTAGTTTTATTCAAAGAGTGAAAATCAATGCTGTTAATTTTTGAAACCGTTCTGTCAACATGCACATTTTAATAGTTGATTGAAAATCTTTCTTTGTTATTTTCTTTCTACTTGGAAAAACAGGAATTTATGTTGTAGTAGAACACCTCGATCACGACATCGGAGAGAACTAGGTTGTAGAATATTGCAAAATATGTATGCAGCAAGGAAAACTAGAATAGTAAAGTACTACTAAAGGAAGGAAACGAATATCGGTATCGATTTAGGTAAAAGACGTCGCTTTCAGTCAACTCCATCATTTGTTCTCGTTACACGCCAACAATACTAGTCAACTAGACTCAACTCAAGTCTCCACAGTCTCAAAAACAATACTGGCTGCACTATTTCTATTACAAAAAGTATCTACAAAGTGTCTCAGTGCACCTCGAACACAGTTTATAAATTTTTAAAACATTTTTTCTGGAAGTTTTCACATTTTGTCATGATGATTTACTTGATTATGTCACTAAAAGCTTTACAAGATCCAATAACAAACACATCGAAAATTGCGAATAATTTTTCAATTGCAATTTATAGGAAACTTCAAATTATTTATTATCCTGTTTAAGCTCCCAATAATGAACACAATGTATATTTTAGATTTATATACTATGGATACAGTTTAATTTGTTACGGTTTGTCTTTCCTTCCTGCGCCTTTGTTTTCTTTCCTATCCTTCCTACTTCAACACAATACCTTTAGTTTCCATTCGCTTCATTTTATTTCAATTCGTTTTTGTTGATCATGCATGGGACAAATGGTCCTTTTCTTATTTTTTTCCTTTCCTCTTCTCTTTTGTTACTACTAGTCTTTTTCTATTGACGAGTGCGTGGACGTGTTTATTTTGTGGAAGTTCTTTGGTTCGACGCACAAAGCCGTTGGAAAAACGTTTTGCGAGAAGACGGCTTGAGCTAATAATGGATGAGGTGCATTCAGAAGATTACGTTGATGAAATGGCCCTTTCGAGAATAAAACTCGTCGAACGAAGGAACCTTCTCAATATAATTGTAACAACTTCTTATTCGATTAGCGTCACCGGTCGTGTGTTTCGTTATGGTTTCTCTTTCCTCCTTCTCATTTCAAAATAACATCACAACTTACTCATCAACTCAACTAGCACTTACTATAGGAAATTTGTCACAAGGCAATTATCTACCAAGCGATAGAGGTAGTGAATTCGATTAAGAATTTAATTATCTTTTATTGATTTATTGATTGAATTAATTTGTAAGTTTCTGCGATTAATATTAATCATTAGCAATACACAGTGACAACCGGAACAAAAAGTTGATGATTTATTTAAGTCCGACCCTGTTCCATACAGGCCAACCATAAGTCTAAATTTAATCTTCCGATCCATTGATATTGATTAAAATTCCCTCGTAAATCTGTCTTCTGTCAGCCTATGTGATTTATTAACGCCGAAAACAGCATGGAATTATATAATTCGACAAATTAACTTGTTACTTTACTCTTCCCTCGTTCCAGCAAAAAAATTGTGCGGTTTGTCATATATTTCTGGCATTGTTATGTGAACATAATTACCTTCAGGCCAAAAAGTACAAGGAAAAGGACTCGCACAAAGAAAGTTCTTTATATTTTCGTAAATTGCCTTTGGCCGTGCTTTGGATTTGTTCTTTTACCAATTGCCATTACAGAGCCAATTCATTATTCTTTTTGCTTTTAATGAAATTAGAAAAAATATAATGTACAATTAGCACCATAAATTCACGACCATTTAATTGCTCCATGGAACATTACACACAAAACGATCATCGAGAAAAACAAGGATAAGGTAGAAAGAAAAATTAATAACGATCAGTTAAGTTGTAGGCTTGGAAAATATGGAACAAGAAAATGAGGGAGTAATGAATGATGGGAACAAGGGGAGGAATATGAAGGGAAAATGAGACAAAGAAAAAGAATCTCGTGCAGGAAAGTATATCTTGGTTTTGACCAAGACCTGAACTTTTGTCTTTCAGTCATTATACGATTTATTATTAAATATACTACTACAGTCGATCAATATTTTAGTTAATCTGATTGAAAACGCTATAATTACCACGTAACTTTTCCAAAACTTCATTAACAACTAACTAATGAATCAATATTTGTTTCTGTCTCTACTAAGTAGACTTTATTTTTCAGCATATAATATTTACTAATTCTTGTAAGAAAATAATAACACAAAAGCACTTTCCTTTTAACAAATATTCCAAGTCTGATGAATATTATACAATTGAATTAAAGTTTTCTCTTGTTTGCAATATTCTGGGTGTTCCAGGACGAACACCGCACCGGGAAAATATTGAGAAAAATCGGTACCGATTTGCAACGCACCATTTTCCGGCCATAAATAAACTACGATTTCGTGGAACTCTCTGCTCTGATTGTGAAATTATTTTGATCAAAATTACTTTCACACGATTGAAGAATTCAAAGAACATTCCGGTGGTGGCCCAGCCACCGGAATATATTCACACAAAAGCAAACAATATAAAAGGACAACATATTTTATTACTGCATCTAGCCAGTACAATATAAGAGTAGTAAATACATGAAAACAAAAGGTTGCTTTCATAAACAAATTGTGGTCTTGTTTCATACAAACAGCAAATTATTTAGTATTAACGTCCCTCGACCATTCTCCGGGACTCATAATTAAAATTGAACCAAACAATGAAAATGTCGAAGCCTATTATATATGTAGTTATACAATCCATATAAGACAATTTCGTTTGAATACCATTATTGTTTTGTTTGTAATTTGCTTTAAAATGTCACGATTCCTCTGTTGTCCATTTTATCCACTGTCGTTTTCTTCTATGCTTTGCGTTTAGTTGCCGCTTTGTTATAGTTGACATGTACATGGCTTTGTGCCTTTCTGCTTTTTCGGGGCTTCTTCTGCTTCTCTATTAGTTCCTATTCGCTTTTAATGATCTTCTGGTATGTCTCTGCAGTCGTTTTGTATACAGTTTGCAGTTTTAGTGAATGTTCGTATGTTTGCACTCGTGACGGAACTCAATTTATTTTACGACTCGTCGCGTTTGCCTAAAGTTATTATTTCGTCAACACGCTACTCTCTTAATCCGGACTTAAATGATTCATGTCGGCTGGTAATAAGATTGCCGTTGTTGTCGTCAACTTGGAAGCCTGGCTTTTCTAATATAAGCTAAGCATCGTCGTCTCGACGACACATGTACGACAATGTTAATATGCGTCTTAATTCTTAGCTTAGTAGTAATAGTAATATGTATGTCGACAAATATCAAACGTATTAGCATATGCTGCGTTATCGACAATTGGAATCGGTCAATTTAATGCTTGGCTTTGAAGATATCGAGGAGTTGCGTGAGTGGATGCCATTTCGCATAAATGCACTTTTAATGAATAATAATTTTGTAGGAACATTGATGGATTCAAAGCACTTGATAACAATAAACGTGATCAAATAAATTTGCCATTTATATTAAAATATTACTTAACAATGTAATGTAACATTTGAATGCTTTTTGAATCGGTCAATGCATACTACGAATAATTCGTTTAGAAAGATGAAACAACTAAAAGTTTTAATCCAATTTTCATTTCACATCTGAAAACCCAAAAACGCCAGCGCCACAATTGCAAACGTGCGAAAACCCGAATTGAAGAAAAGCATTAGGAGTTTGTCCTAAATATATTTCTGGTTGAATTTAGGACGATTTGAATAAAAATATAATAAATTTCCATGTGAATGAAGGCGCAGTCTGAATAACAATTGCATTAATTCTTACCACTGCGGAAACGTCGTGTATAATAGTACATAGAGCGAGTCGAGCCGCTTAAGTAAAAAATAATAATAAAAGTCGCTCACATATGTTCCTCGAAAAGCAAACGAATCCTTATGCCTTGCAAACGTGGGTTACGTAAATGCCATTATATACCATGCGGTAACACAAAATGAATAAATTAAACGCAATAACGCTTAGTGGTACTTAGTACTCGTGCATACGACTCAGAACATCACAACAAGGAATTGAAAATGGCATAGAAGAAAGGAATTTATTGTTCTCGACTTTTATCTATGCATATATACGTTAATTTAATTAATCTAATTTAGGAATACTTTGTGTGTATGCATGCAAAGTTTTTAATAACGACCAACATCGACAACAGACAATGTTGATCTCGACTCAATCATATTCCGTTTGCAGCATCGAATTTTATTGCTGTGCCTATTTCGTTTTCATTCGCTTTGTAGTTGTACTTACACAGGGATTATTACAGAGGTATATAGGCAACGAAAAGAAAAGGAAAGAAAAATTAAGAAAATAAAACACGTATATATGCGAATGCAGCGATAGAGAAGAGGACTGAAAAAGTCTGGGTATAGTAGTTAAAAATTAACGATCCATAAAAATTTCATCGTTTCGCGGAACATTTCATTTATTATTATATTCTCTCTCTCGTATAAGGAGAAACATGGAAAACATGGAAAATGCAACGACGAAAATTCTCGTGAAAATTTTCTCATTGTTGAATCTTGAACCATTGCGTATACGTAAACGTAATTCATTGTTAAATTGTTTCAAATAAATAAAAACATATTGGAAATTCACTATAAAAAAACAATAAGAAAATTGGTGCTTCTTTGTCCCTTCAAATGTCGACTTATCTTCTTATATAGGACTTGTACAGTTTTTGATCTTCGTTATTGCTAGTAAAATGTAAAATTCAGAGCGGAAAATCTGTAAGTACACCTATTTAAAATCGGATTTTTCACGCCGACACTTTTATGATTGAATAAATTCCGCAACTGGTAATGCCGTTCCCAATAATTGAACGTCAAATGCTGCTGTGAAACGATAAAAATGATAAAACTGCTCGTTGAGAAAGTCGAAAAAAAACCGAAGCTCTAGTGAACGAATTCAAATTAACTAAGTAAAAATGAGAGACTTTTCGAACAAATTCAATTATCGCTCCGGCGTAATTATAACAAATAACATTTTTTTCATTTCCTACCAAGAGTTTACATTCGAATTCATAGTTCTCACCTTTCGACTAATATTTTGAAAATATGTGTGTGTGTGTGTGTGTGTGTGTGTGTGTGTGTGTGCCTTCTTACTTTACCTTCGTCCTTCGTCAATTAATTATGTTTGCTAGTAGATGGCAAAGCTCATGGTTACAGAAAGACTTTTCGAATTAGTCGTCGCGGCTCGACGCTTAATTATTCAAAATGAATTTTCTTTTCGTTTTCACTCGTCAGTTACAGTTTAGAGTTTTGCTCGTCGCTCATCGTTCATTTCGAACTTGGCGGATATTAATTCTCTTGTTTCCGTTCCAACGAATTGACCCTAATTGAACAAGGTCGTACCTAACAAGTAACAAGTAAATTTGGATCACATTTAAATGAATGAACTAAAAGATATTCGCTTATATTTTCAAACATGAATATTTATTCATGAATCTTCGTCAATATGAATATTACATGTTATATGGGACAATCAAAAGTGCTTTAAGCAGTGCGGTGGAGTCAGAGGGAAAGATATATAATTTTAGAATCGAATTATCGAAGTACCAATATTCAGAATCTTGAATAATTTCCTAATTTCATCACAATTGGTGATTTTTTTTGAGGTTTTTCCGATAAACTGTGATTTCATTCCATAATTAAACTTCAATCATTTATATCTTTAATTATTAGATAGGTACGTCATGAATGCGGTGTATAATTAAATTTTATATCTGGAATTTGTACATCCACGCAGCAACACGACCTGTCAAATTAATATTAAATTAAAAATTTATAATTTAATTACAAACATCGATTTTATCATTTGTATTTACCTACCTTTACTTCTTTAAAACCTGTGAATAATATTTTTTAATCAATTTATCTATATCTAAATTCACCAGCGAGCAAATAACAAATTTTAATTTCGATTTCAATTTTAATTAAATTTTAATCCGTTTTTATTTCATATTTTGTAACGGAAATATTAATTAATCTAGATCTAAATTAATAAAATACGAGTAACCATTGTACAATGAATTCTACTAAATTCAAATAATATCTAAGTACTTATAACTTTAGCAGATATCGAATTATTAAGTATTATTTATTCCACGAACATAATTAGTTAGGCCACGCCTTACAAAATTATGCTTCAGCAGTATGAAAAGCGTTGTAATCGTTTCTGTAGCAGCAGGCGTGAGTCCGAAGAAGTTCGAAAGCCACTACGACGCAAAAGCATCAGGAATACGAAATGTAAAACTCACGAAGCGATTTTCGGATCTGACAAATGTAAAAACCGATCGCGAGCATGACAATGCGAAAGGCCACGAAGAGGAACGCCCGCCTGGTAACCTATGGTGCGCATCCAGCGCTGCAAATGTGTTATTCTTATAAAAATGACCGATCCAACTTATCTATATGATCTAAAATCTTGAAAGAACCCGAAGAATTCCGACCATCGCTCGATGTGTATCGCCAGCCATATTGTTTCACTTGTCAGTTGGTGCTCTTTCGTTGCTTCATCGAGATATCACAATTTGTATTTTGTGTTAAAAATAGTGCAAGGTGTAGAAAAAGCATAGTATTATATTCGCGATTATGGCCATTATGCGCTCTGATGAATCACGCCACTTGCCTGCGGCTCGTGGGCGCAAACCTCATCCTCGCGAACAATGGCTATCATAATCGCTCATATAATAATATACCATTAATTTCAGTAACACATTTTTCAATTTTCAATTAT
>JARJEB010004611.1:0-15100 GCA_030264535.1 Liometoxenus newtonarum
TCTCTCTCTCTCTCTCTCTCTCTCTCTCTCTCTCTCTCTCTCTCTCTCTCTCTCTCTCTCTCTCTCTCTCTCTCTCTCTCTCTCTCTCTCTCTCTCTCTTGGTTGGTCGCAAGAATGACTAGTGAAATCTGGCGATTTTTAGTTTCCCCCCAAACACTACAAAAAACTGCGATATATCGCACATGCGGACTAAGCTTAAGATTCGTCAGATTCAAATAATTTTAAGGTTATGGCGGAAATCTGATTGCACCCTCAAGGAGAAAACGTTTGATTGCACCCGGTGGAAACGGCTTGCCATCACGGTTTCAAATAATAACAAATTTAAAAAATGATTATTGCAAAGTGTTCGCAGTCGGTTAGATTATTTTCAAAAAAACAGAATGTGTCATCAGACAATCTGTTTCTTCTTGGAGTCCAAATTTGTCTGCTACTAAAAAGCCTCTCCACTTTTTGAATAACATACATTGTAATTTCGTAAGCAATCTACATGTTTTCTTGAAAATATTGCAAATATTCTCTTAAACAAACACTTCTCGTTCTTGTATTATTGTTATCATTTGTATGAAATTTGTACCTGTACTTGTACCTAGCTAGCATCTATTCTAGGCACTGCAGTTGTACCTAGTTCCTGTATCCAGATACATGTATCTAGATGCATTACAACACTGCCCAATTTGTTGTTTAATACTTGTCTCAAGTCTCATTTAGTTTTTGAATTGCATTTTCAAGTTATTTCCGGTACGATTGGACGAAATCAAGTGGTCAATCCATCCTGCACGGGTGCTCCTTTGTGTTGCTCCTTGAGTTTTGGTTGGCAACGGATGTTGGCGTCGTTCCTTACATGGTATTAGTTTTGCTTTGACGGTACTTACAATGAATTGAAATTACTGAATTATTGAAACGTACAAAGTAAATGGAAATTTTGTTAAGTACCCATCGCCAGTATTTTCTAAATTGAAAATATTGGTTTCTTTTACTACATATTTAGATGTACATTTATGAACGTTAAGCTTAAAAAAACGAACCATTTGCATGTGACATGAACAGGATAATTATTTCAGGATCGGAGCTGGAAACATTTAAATCTAAAGCAAACTTACTTGACTACTAATCATTTCGTTTTTCCTTTCAGCTTTAATCGATTTTCAATTTCAGATTTGGAATGGATCCGTACAACTTTAACAACAAACCATTTTTAGTTGTTTAGACGAGAAAATGTTGCGTGTCTTTTTGGTTAATTGTAAATTTGTGTTTTACAGATAAAGAAAGACTTCTTTGCGATGCTTCGTGAAAATACCGAACTAGATCGGCATGCTCGATGGTCAGATATCAAGAAGAAGTTCGATGGTGATGCTCGTTACAAGGCTGTTGATTCGAGCAGTCAACGGGAGGACTGGTGGCGTGAGTATTGTAAAATTCTAAAAGAGGAAAAGAAAAAGGCCAAGGAAAAGGAGCGCGAACACAAAAAGGACAAGGAAAAGCACAAGAAGAGGGACAAGGATAAGGATCGTGAGGAGAAACGCGAACGGAAAAAGAGCGAGAATCACAAGGAGGAAGCCGAACCGGAAGGTGATGTCGAAACAACAAGTAAAGAAGACACAACTCAACCAGATGGCGAGAGGGATGATAATGTTGAGGATAAAGACGTAGGTAGGGAAGTTGAGGGTGAGGCTTCAGATGGTGGTAAGGAACAGGAAGCGAAGGAAAAGAAAGATAAGCAAGCACGGGCTGAGGCAAGTTTACGCGAACGCGAAAAGGAAGTACAGCGAACATTGGCCACGCATATGAGGGACCGGGATAAGGAACGAGAACAACATAAACGCGATGAGGCCATTCAGCATTTCAATGCGTTGCTTGCTGATTTGGTGCGAAGTGCTGAACTTGGCTGGAGGGAAGTTAAACGGATTTTGAGAAAGGATCAGAGGTGGGATTTAGCTGATACGCTGTCACGTGACGAGAAAGAGAAACTTTTCAATGATCATATTGAGACAATTGTCAGGAAAAAACGGGAGAAGTTTAGAGAACTGCTTGACGAGACGCAGGAAGTCACTTTGACGAGTACTTGGAAGGAAATTAAGAAAATTATTAAGGAGGATCCGCGATATACCAAATTTGCTTCGAGTGAAAGAGTAAGTTATTCCCGAAAAAAAGCGTGCATATTATTTAATTAATACTTAACTTGTTCGTTTACAGTGTGAACGTGAATTCAAGGATTATCTAAAAGATAAATTAATAACTGCCAAAGGACAATTCAAGGAACTTTTACAAGTAAGTTATCGTTTTTTTTTTAAATATATATTTTCGTTTTATTACGATTTTCGTTTTATTTAGGAAACTAAATTAATAACTCACAAATCATTGACAACGGTCCGAGAAAACCAAAGTCACATGTCCGAAATCGAAGAAATTTTAAAGAACGACAAACGCTATCTAGTATTGGACTTCATACCTCAGGAACGAACCCAATTAATTCTGAACTACCTGGAGGAGTTGGACAGAAGAGGACCACCTCCGCCACCTACAGCAAGCGAACCTAGTCGACGATCGATGAAGTAATAAATCAAATCGAATTAATTAATAACTAAACTAATATTAATAATTCAACGATTTTTTCTTATATTATAAGAATCAATCTTTACTTGCTAGACTTTATTTTAATTGATGATGCATAATTTTTTTCGCATTTGTAAAGATAGGTACAAGTTGTAACAAGACAAGGTATAAGTTTTGTTTGTAACATAACACCCATACATACATGCATTTATTTACAGCCTTAATTTATTGTTTATATCGTAAAACCCGTCAGTAAAATCCGGGGTCAAAGAAAGTAAGGAACCGAATGATTAAAACTATAAATTTTTAAGACGAAAAGTGAAATGTGTAACCAGTACCGAAACTATACGGTTTTCCGGGCTCATCATGATATTCAGGTTCCTTGGGATTGTCTTCATCTTCAACAGAATTCGAAAGTGGAGCAGCTTCCTGATGCGCGGGGGCATAATGTCTTGGCTGTGGCAATTGTAGTGGTAACGGAGCATAAGCCGTCGCCGCTTTTACACTTACATATTGCGGTTGTTGTTGTAGTTGTTGCTGTCCGTGTCCGTAATGCGGCTTAAAAGCAAAGGCGGCAACTTTAGGTTCTTGTTGATGGTGATGATGAAAGGCAGTAGCAGCTTGCTGTTGTAGTTGTGCATGTGGATATTGCACATGTACAGGTACAGCAGGTTTTTGATTGTCATACCTTTCGGGTTTGTATGATCCGTCGTCATCTGTTGCTTGCCGCAAGTAATGTGGTTGCGGTAGTTTGCCGTATTCGTGTGATGCTTGATGTGTTTGTTGTTGTTGCAAAGGTGAAGCTTGAACTTCCTTTGGAATGTGTTCACCTTGAATTATGCGGAATCCTTCCTTACCAGCCGTATATTTAACTGTGATGGTCTTGCCGTGAGGATCGACATAGGTGTAACCACCGTTGCGACTGCCGTCGGGCGAGATCGCTTCTGTTTGTGCTAGACCATTTTCGGCGGCGAAGGCGAACTTAAAGCCGCCGTCATGATTCTGTGCTTGTTTGTGTGAGAGTATCCTTGGGGGTGGCGGCGTACGATAATACTTTTCTTCTTCGTACACACAAAATACTGCACTGACTAACGATAAAACTAGAAGAATCTACAAAATTAATTAATAAATTTATTTAGAAAATAAGTTAATTTTGCTTGATAATTGTAGAAACCTTTTTCAAAAACATTTTATTCGCATCTAAGTTAAAAATGAGAAAATTCGAGTTGGGTTTAGTTGAGCACTGATAAGTGGAAAATGAGGTACGGATTTAAATGTTGCGGTCTTTATATACTGCTGTGGGTGTTGTGATTAGGGGACCCTTGTCTGCTGGTTCTCTGCGGATTAGCATTTAGACATGCATACTGCTAAAGTAGCATTGCAGTAGCAGGGCATCGGTTTCTTTGAGAGAAAGTATTGCGAAAACTCTGCAACTATATGTATAGTTTGAATTATGTAATTGTCGTCAATATCCATGAAAACTATAAATATCAACAGGGTGTTGGAAAAGTGTATAAATTTTTATTTTAACCTTTTGTTTCGATAATAAAAGAATTGTTTCAAATTGAAACTTCTCATCAATACCCAAACAAAATTTTATTTGAATTTGTAAACAATTTGTTAGGCTGAATAGTAGTTTACCTAACAAGTTTGGAAAGTATTCAATTTCTCACATCGCGCGAGTGTGAAAGTGAATGTTTTCAATTCGTGTTAGGTTTACGTAACTACACTACTTTTTCTTCGGCTACATTTTTCCATGCGGCACGAGCCGCTAGGCGTGTGTCGTAACCATCCGAGTGAATATGAACCAATACACGTGTTAAATACTACTATACGTTATCCAAGATTATTCAATTATGTCTCAATTACCACCTATATTAGCAAACTTCATCACTATTTTTGATGAACCGACGATCTCCACCGCATAAATTATGAAAGTGATGAAATGGCTGTTTCTGGAATGACATTTAACCGATATAACCTCCAAATCAGCTGTGCTCCATTTGTTAGATACATGCGCGTCTATGTTTGGTATTGATGGTATTATAATTAATAAACACGTAGGTATCTATGGCATTATGAGTCTATAATGCCATGGATACGTCACTGTAATACAATGATTTAAATTATGATATCCATTAAGATTAAGCAACTGATTGTTATGAAATAATTGGAACATAATTGGGTAGACTTGGATAGATTAATTAATTCATTATATTTGCGTTGTTTTTTTAATGTTTTTGGTTATTAATTCTCCAAAAAAACGTACAAATTATATCCAGACCCTTTATACCAGAAACTCGTACCGAAATTCTTAGATGGGGATGTGAATATACAAAAAGAAAAGAAAATAAAAGACCATCTGGATTAAGAAACATGTTGGAGGCAAATATTTGAATATTAATATTGTCATCGCATTGCTTATGATGTCGACTTTTGTACACATATCACTGTATTCTCAACGGCGAGTTAAAACAAAAATTTTTATTAGATCAAAGGAGACGAAGAAGAGCTCTAAATATTTCAAACATTTTAATGCACCCAATAAAAAGTACCGCGTATTTTTTTAGTATTTATTTTTTTCCGGCGCATTATACATACATATATTAAGTGAATACGACGAACTAAGTTCGCGTTTTTCTCCAAATGTTGTTCTAACTTTTTGTAGATTAAAATTTTGTTTGATTTACATTTCCATAACGTATATGTTCATTATTCATTCCATGCATGAGTTTATTTTGGAAATCCAATTTTTTGGTAGCAGAACAAAAAAAACCTATCCTATAAATTTATGAAATCGTGAAATACTTTAACTTCTTTAATACTAACTAACGGGAATGCGGAAAACATTAATAATTATTTGTATTTTTGCCTTAAATTAGCATAGGAAAGGCTTTTGAAAAATAGCGACCCAATTTGTTCGTCTTGTTTTTGCTAAAACGGTAGTTTTATTTGGAAGCTCATTAATTTTAACAATGTGGAGCAAAAATATTCTGATCGTTTACACGATTTTATATGTATAAGGATGGATTTAAGTAAGAAATTACGACTACCATTTGTATATAAGTGTGTGTTGTTAATATTCGTACTTATAAATTGTACATGATCGTTAAACAACGTTATATGATTTACGAGACGATCTACGTTCGCTTTATTATTATCACTGAAAAGTCTGATTGGTTTAACACCGGTTTTAATTATAATTAGCTGATGGACGATGGACGACGGTAGCTTTAAATTTTAAATACATGTGTACAAAAATTAATTAGTAGATGCGGACGTGAAAACATTGAAATCGCTTTTACATGCATTTACTACGCGTTTCAAATTTAATATCCATTTCGACCGGTCATCGTGTAGTCTGTAGGCCTAAAAAACATATAAGCACTAAAAACAAGTACAAGTCAGTTTTGAGCGAAACGATGCGTCCGTCGTTTCTAATTTAACGCGATTGCATTTTGATGGGTTTAAAAGTTAAGATGAACCAAATGCAAACTTACGAGAAAAAAATGTTGTACTAAAATGAAGCTTGTATGTTTTCATTGGACTCATTTTATAGTGCAATAAATTTTCTGCATCAACACCTCATTAACTGTTACGCTAGGTCTTATTAAATACATAAGCATTTGTTTAAAGTTCGTTGTAACTTTTTGTTCGAAAATTACGAATGGTAATTAACAGTTTTCCCATTCACAGAAATGGAGAATTGTTTTATATTTTTTTTCGGATATTTTGAAATATTAAACAAAATTCACGAATGTAAAAAATTACTTACTGCATCATTTAGATTTACAGATTCTGCAAATTTTGTATAAATCTACATCAAGTTGAAAATGTATTATTTGAAATGTATATTTTGTAATTGAATTATAAATCCATTTGCAATAGTAAACGAATAAATTATTTAATGGCTTCAATTAGTGAGATATTGTGAATGCTCATAGTTCGTGCAAGTTTTCAGAATTTTATGAAATTTTGAAAACCGGATTGGGATAAACAGAATATGTGCAATATTAATTAATTAATGAACAAATCAATATGGTTCAAAATTTCCAACTTTATTAACTATTCCAATGTTTGACAGACAATGCACTGCCTTTAATTAGACTTGTAAAATTTGCGAAACAGCATTTATTCAAAATTGGAAGCATTGAAATGATGGTCGGTTTCAGAAACATGAACAAATTTATAGAAATGCCAAATTATAGTCCTTGATATAGAATTTACCATAATCAATTGATATATTGATATTGAATATTAAATTTCCTCAAACTTAAAAATCGTAAATTTTGGATGGATAAATAATACCCTGCTTGTAGAACCAGACGGCAGGAGTCTATAATTTTAAATCTGTAAAATAAATTTCCCTAACGCATAATTCCTGCTTTTGATGTGCATTGTTGTAATGATAACGGACAATACATCGGACTGGTTATTAAATCAATTATTTAACGATATATATATATTCGCAGTTAATGATTGACAAGTCATTTTTGTTAAACATTTCGCAATTCATCTCCATTGTGTAAATTTTAACATTTATACCTAAAACAAACAATGAATTAATAATTGTATTTTGCATCCACAAATTGAACTAATTTAGAAGAGAAATTAAAATGTGTTTCCAAAACTCTCTCAAAATGTATTATATTTACCATCAGTTATAATTTTATTCATTTTCAAAATCCGATGCAGTGGTAATGGCATGTAAATAGTAACATTAATTGAACTCACGTCGATGATGGCACGGATGGAGCATCGAAACTTGGAACAACAATAGTTATGTTCACCTACCTATTCACAGAACATACTCGCCAGTCCCGCTACAAACATATTCATAGCCATAGAGATTACATTACAATGCTCAATTTTTTTGTTATTCCTGGAACAAAATGTTCTCTGAATAGGGTTACAACTATTGTTATGGTCCAGAACGTACGGGATTAAAGGGAACTCCGAACTACAACAGGAACGCACATTGAACTGACACACACACACACACACACACACACACACACACACACACACACACACACACACATTCTTGACTTAGAAAATCCTGAACGAGGTGAATATGTTGTTTGTTCGACGCGTTCAATTGACGGCTTTTTAATTTGTTTTGACGTTATTTTAATTAGAGTTTTGCGGATAATGTTGGAAATAACGTGAGCACAGAAAAAATAGGATGCAGTAGATTTTTAATTAATTCAGAAAATTTCCGAAAGGTTGACATATACCGCTCACTACCGCAAAGCAATTATAACTTTGTACTATTGTGCGCGGGGAAAAAATAAAACAGATGGAAATTTACTCTCTTATTCTATCATCCTATAGAACGTAACGTAATGAATGTTTTTTTTGCCAAAATAATTTTGTGATTGAGGCATTCTCATTTATCAGAAATATCCTAAAATATTAATTATAAGTTGAATTTTTCTGTTGGCGGCATATTTTATTGATGAATTAACGAAGTCGTCATTAGAAGTCCAATTTTTTGGTTAATTATGTTTTCTTGCTGTACTTGGATTCGTAGCATGTATTTGTTATACTTAGACGTAATCTACGTGTTGGCAACAGCAAATTGTTGCTTCAATCTATCTGGTTATAATATTTTATTTTGTGCAACGGTGGAACGAGTATATCCAAGTTGTTGAGGAGCGTCGGCTAGATCAAAGGCGAGCCCGTGAGAGTGTAACTCAAGGAAATATATCGCTACTATAAAGATAGAAATTTTATATACACGCGAATTGGCTGGATTATTGACTCTTGCCAAAATAAACATGATACAAAAGTGGAATACTTTGGACTAAGAAATACTAAGCAAGTATACGTCCACTTTTGGAGCTCATCGTAATGTAATTTACTAACAAATTGTCTCTAAGTATATTTTTATGTTTTTCATTTATTTACGCGACTTTGGAATTTGTGGGCGAGCAGATTAGGTCATAAGGCCACTTAACAAATTTCTAAATTTATACCACAATCACCGCATCTTGTCGTTGGATTATTAATTTATCGAAACGCGAGACGCAATATGCGTGAATGCAATTCAGGGAAGGACCGATATAGAATATAGTATATACTATATTGTATAATAAAAAGCAGACAATCTAATTACGTTACAACTACAAATCGTGCGCACTCTGGTTTTTGTTTTGAAATTCAAAAAGTGACGTTTTGCTCGAATTGCCTGCCTGTCTTTTACTGTTTCACTGAACATGCATGTACCAAGTACCAAGTACCGATAGCATTGACTATGACTATACTATGGCGGTCAGCTGTCAGTAGTCAGCTACTTGGTTATTCAAGTCAGCTGTTTATCCAGGTATAAGCAAGATAAATTTAATATAATGAGTTCAAAAGCTTGGGAACCCGTCTCCGGCGGCTCCTTACTTGACTATTATATCACTGTAAATCTTGCGCAATGTTTTCGTGTCTGTCTGTCTGTTTGCTGCCTTTGCTCACCGTGCAGTCACCGTATAAGCTGCAATCCAACTTAAACACAAACATAGGAACCGACACTCTCCTATAGTTAGTTGTAGCATGTAGTGGCGAAGTGCATTTTGAACGAGTTACGTTTGTTTGGTCTCGTTGGTAAAGAAACTGTTAAAACATTTGTAAGTAAAACGCGATGAAAACTGAGAGATGAAAGCCATATCTATTCATTTCGGCTTCCGGGAATCAATAGAAAAGATCGCATCGACCGAAATGAACTTTCATGAGAATTAAACTAGGTATAGCTTATAAAACGAGGACATGCTTGTAAGAAGATTTTAATAAATAAGTATCCAGTTTATTTTATAAATTTCTTTCAGAACTATGTAATTTTTTCCGCTCTGGATTTTGAGACCGATGCTATACTTTCCGGAATAAAGTTTCGAGCGCAAAATAAAAGTAATATGAGCAAGAATAATTTAGCACAAGGAAGAAAATTGTAAGCAATTTTAATTTGAAAGAAAGAAGATTGATTGCAACGGAACTATAGATCCAAAAGACTTATCCAAGGAGGAGGAACAAAGATCATTTAAATCAATTATGTTATAATGATAAATTGGACTAAGCTCTAGAACGGCTCTAGTTTTTCTCTATTTCATAATAGAGAATCGCAACTAGTAACTACTACTACCAATATCATTCTATCAGAGTAATTTCACGTCTAAGAATATTATTAAGTTAACACCTAGAGAAATAATTAGCACGTTACATGAGAATTTTACCACTTGCTTTTCTAATATTTTTTCTAATTGCTTTCTAGTTTCTACTTTACCGATATTATAAAGTTTAAAATGTTCAAGTCCATATTTTACATGGATTGGTATGGATTTTAATTATGCAATCGTAATCCAACACAAGAAATAGGAAAGGTAATAAATAGTCTATCAAACAGTACACGTTGCTGGTAGATATAATATATAAATGAAAAGGATGATAGAACAGATTAGGGTCGCGAGGTTATCTTTTGATATGTGCAAAATAGTAAACAACATTCTGTCGGTTTTCTCTGAGGGTCCGCTCATCATAGCATTGTGGTTCCCTACTTCGGACTCGCACACGATGAGGGTTTATATTAGGGATTAAATCCCTTAAATATGTATAGGGCGTATAGAAATTGATCTACTAAGCCATGGCCATATTTTGTGGTCAAAGGTTGTTCTCATAGATATTATATCATAAATCTCTTCTTCACCGCGTATATACGCCATGTTCAACTTCGGTTATACACGCTGCACTCATTCTATATTCGCCCATGACTATATCTATAATAACTAGTAACAATAAATTAAATTTCCCATAGATAGTACACGACTGTGTATTTAAAGCCCTGTGCTTTTGTCTGAACGATCCTGTACACGTTGTCTGGGATTTGTAAATACAACAAAATTTATACACCCCCTTAAGTACAATAATACAAATATTACATAAATTACTATAAAAACAAATCAAATTTACATTACAATGTTTACCCAACACAATTTCCGCGTTTCTATTTCACCTTTCGTTTTACTTGTACTTTGTGCAGAAAAGCAATCAGAAAGTTAAGGTAAAGAATAATTTTAAATAAGAAAACTTTTGTCGCTTGTGTGTTAGCCTAGCTTCCTTGTGTCGTTCGTTTGTTTCTTTTTTTTTTACTTTTCACGTTCTTTTTTTTGTATTCATGGTTTGTCTGTTGGTCTGTAATGGTGTGTTGGATCAAGCGAGAGTGCGGATGGGTTCGGTTCGTTTACCAAGTTCGAACTGTCTGATGGAGATTTGCACGTTTATCTACTAACTCGATCGAAGGAAGGAGTGATTGATGTCGAAGAAACCGACTCGATAATGGATTAAACTTTTATGCACATTCAACTCAATAGAGTGTAAATTAAAATTGCTCAATTTCCACAATTCTCCAATAGAAATTTTATTTGCGCGCAGCGTTCTTCGCGTTTTGCGTTCGTGGCGTTTTCGTTTCCCAACGGGTCGAGCTTTCAAGCTTTTCTTGGAAAAGACTTATGATCGAAGCAGAGCGCGATTTTGCATCGCGTTAAATCAACCTAACGCATATACAATTGAATATCTAGGAAAATCGTAGCGAATATTGCAGATGGAACAAAATGAAATGAATTGCATTACATTGATATTTTTACATTAACGTATCGGTTATTCCCATTTCGTAATAGAAAATTGCATTGAAATATTGCTAGTGAAGTTCCGTTTGTTTTTAAGAAAACATCGATTTATAGAGTCCGGCCTGAAAATTTATTGGCTTATTTTGAGATTCTAAATATGGCACTATAGATTTATAACTTTTGTTACTTAAATATTTGAACCTAATATTTCATCATATAGCCCGAGTGCATTTTGCCATATAACTTAATAAATAATAAATAATCCGGTCGGCACATACAGACAATAACTCTTACGTTTACTTTTAAACTCTGAATTCGCACTGAAACAACTTGCACACTGCCTTTGCCGTCCTGTGCTGAATTCTGTATACCCATCGAACTCTCAACTAAACTCTATCTTCTGTCTTGTATAACCAAGTACAACATCTACTAACGCAAACAGCTCAAAAAAGAAAGAACCATCCAACTAATACATATAGTTAAAGAAAAAGCTACCGGGCACGTTGAAAGAGCTGAAAACACTCAAACACGTCGGACAAATAACAACATTAATTTAATGCCTTCCACCGAATTCACTTGCCCGACCTACGTACGAAGCTACAAACCACTCGAATATCGAACGAAACCGCCCAAGAGTCCAACCAAGTCTTCCTCACAAGACTCCTCGTGCAAGTTCTTACCGAGCCATCGTTAAACCATTTCTTCTTTTGGCTGTTATGTTTTTTTTTCCTTTTCCTGCCAAATAGACGACTATACGTGGCGTACAGTTATAGATTGTGTAGGTACTCTCCTTTTGCCTTCGATTGACTGACATGTGTGCAATTTATAAAAAGGGACGACGGATACGTACAAAACGTATAGAGGTTTCTGATGCCGTTTGCCCCTACTCGAGCGTTAAAATGGAAATGATGTATGATGGAATTGATTTTTCAGTTGGTTTTCGAGTGTGCATAGTGCATGTGGTGTGTTTGTACTGAATATGCGTGTGCTCATACTTACGACATTAGTACATAGATTCGTGAAAACGTATTATAGAGAATGGAAGTAGAGAAGGTTTTGCAGGAAACAATATAATCTGTACTGTACACCCCTGGATATTTAAAAGGGGGATAACTACCCCCTATATCTAAAGTGTTTATTATACGATGTAAGTATCTGATGCTAGCGTGAGCTGAGAGTTTAGTTTGCGAGGGAGTCGCCCTTTGATATATGTTCCACGGCTTACACAACACATCCAATTAGAAAATCCTAGGCAATCGCATTTCGATTCTGTCGACTTTTTTTTCAATTACGCAATCAATTACGATTACGGCAACAATCCATCACTCACATACCTACTTAGTTGTAAATATTATTGATTTAGAGATTGACATCCACTTTTGAATTATAAATTAAAATATCATTTTACCTGCAGCATATTTTGCAATTTCACTCTAAAAGGTTTGTTTGTGAAACCAAATACGTACGCAATAATGAAATGCAACAATTGTGTGCTCCCAGCACTATAATTGCAATGGGAATGCAAACGAGGATTGTAAGCAGCGAAAATGGTAAAAGGAAAAAATTGAACGTGCGTATTGCTGGGTAAAATTCAACTCTACACTGTATACTTGGAAGAGGGGTTTTTGTCTGTTCATTTCGTTCATTTTGCCTTTCGTTCGTTGGCCCAGAAAAACTAGCAACGAACAGACTGCCGCAATAACCCCCTGTAATTATAACAGCAGGGGCTGAAGGTCGTAATGATTCATAATTTGATAACAGCGTGACATTTTTATAAGCCCCCTGGATTTTTCGTCGTCCTTATTCGACGGATTTTTAAGGTTCCTAATTAAATTTTTACTCAAACAGCGGACTAACAACTGTGTTTGCTAAACTCACCAAAAACTCCAGTCCAAACCCTTCAAAATGTAAAAGCAACTTTGTTGGACTTTGCTAGAATTGTTGCTGCGTTTGTGTTGAATGCGGCACGGCGGCTTCTATTTTGTATTTGAATTAAGTATGTATGTCCTACAATGAGCCACCACGGGGGGTCTTTCATCGTATACCGCAAATCAACAAACACAACACGTTATTTCGTTGAATCTTTGTAGAATCAACCAGCAAGAGCAACTAAAAATGCTAAAAAACTCAGGGCAAATGATTTACAATGTGGTTCAAGTGGCGGTCGTTAAGTTGTGCTTCGTAATTTGTTTTAATTGTATCGTTCATAAAAATCTGCTAATAGTATACATTTTAATTATTCTAAGTACCTTAATATGATTAATTTGTCAAATATTATTTTTGTTATAATGTTCGTATGTTTATAGTAAGTCTATAAAAAAAATTTCTGGAAACCAGCTATAGTTAAAACAATCGATCCAACCATGTAAATTAATCTTAAATAACAGGGTGGCATATATTAGTCTGTGTAAGCAATTAAAATGATAATTACATCACGAATAGATGATTTAATATAAGAAAATTATATAGGCGAGCGCAAATTCAATTAAGATAATCTCAATCATTACGCAAGCGAACGCATATTAATTACGGTGTTTAGCGATCCGATATTATTTATTTAAATTTTTCGATTTCGACTTCCAGGTTTTCTGCTAGTTAAATTCCGGAAGAACGCACCGGCAACGACTCACCGGCCGTATTACCATTCAGTCGGCACCAAAGCAAACGTCGGCCAGTTAGCATGGAGACGATGCACAAAATACGAACGACGCACATAAAAGGTAAAAGCCCGCAATCTTTTTATTTATTTCCATTTTCCTGAACGAGTGTGCGCGCGTTTTTCATACCGAAATAACGCTGAATCTGTATTCAACAAATAGAAAGGGCAATAATTTTAAAATTGACGCGCGAGCAAAAAGGCAAACGCCGACGATATGCAAATTGCGTGCAAATTTTTCGTCCTTTTTGCCTCTCAGTTTGGTTCGTTTCGTTTTCCTGCTTATACATATACTTATACATATACCATCGACCTTTCGATTTGTTGCCGACAACATGGAAGGGGAAGCAGAAGCAAGTCAAGTCTTTTGGAAAACCTTGTCTTCACCATATATTACTTATACGCACTCTAAATACACAAACTCTTCCATCAGAGTGAGTATCTTCTCCACATCTTATGCAAATGTTTCTTGTATCATTCCATGTTTAATGTATAAGCTATTATGTTAAGTTTGGCGGCTGTTTATGGTTTAGTTAGCAACATTAGCATAGCCCCGCTACTATCTTCAGTTCTGTTTCTTGATAATGATCAGCAACAAAGTTCGGTGTGTGTGTGTGTGTGTGTCTCTATTACGCTTGGCATCATACATAGCACAGAGGGAAAGCAAAAACGCTAAAACAACTGATTTGCAGCATTTAGGAAATTACGAACGCACTTAACGAACATCATATTTAAGTTGCGTTGGTTTTCTAATAAAGGGAGTTTCAACCCTTTTTCTTCACTCTGGTTTCTGGTATGCTTCAAGTTTTTCAACAGTTGTGAGAGTTGGGATGCTATTATAGAGAGTTTCCTAAATTTACTTAGAAAATAAAGTCATTTTCAATTATAGGCAAAAACTCCGAAACTCATTAAAACCACTAGGACGCTAACTTAATTCTAAAGTTTTTATTTGTTTACTCTCCTGAGATGAAACATTTAATAAATTATTTATTTAAGACTTTAAATTTACATTTAAATCAGATTCAGAATTCGATTGTAATTCGTACATTATTGATTAATATTTATTTACTATTTGCATAAATTTTTCGTGCAACGAATGATTAACAGTTTTAAAATTGATGGTCAAAGATTATTGAGTTAGTGGCGTCTTCACGACTTAAACCTAATATCACATTGACAAAAGTGTAGATAGAAAACGGTACACGTTTTATTGCATAATTATAATAAGGAAACGATATTTTGCGACACACTTCAAACACTTTTAATAAATATTGTATATATCTAT